>JBBULP010001049.1:0-79982 GCA_038048775.1 Picocystis salinarum
TCCCGGGTCTTCGGTCTGAGGGATCCCGGGTCTTCGATCGGTCCTTTCCCGATCCTCCGTCTCGGTTTCTCTTACTGTAGAGATCTGTTCATCGAGACGCCTTGGTTCTGAATGGGACTTGTGTCCCGATTCTGTATGGATGTGTATATTGGGGCTTGCGACTCAATCGAGGCGATCAGGGGCTCAAAGGGGCCCTGCTCAAGCACGGCAGTGCTACATAATTTTCACATGGTTGTGTTCACAGCCATGCGTGGACCTTTGCGATTCAGGATCAAGCGCACATGCACTACAATTGTCGTGGTTTATATGCCGAAAATATGCAAAGTGGACTCGTTGATACAAATCGACATCTTTGTACGATGTGTATGTAGTTCTCAACTTGGTGCCACGTTTATGATATGGTCGTGAAAGAACAAAAGTTATGACGCGTGATTTGAATCATGGCAAACTTCGAGATGTTGGCACGACGACCTCTATGACCTTCACGTTGCAACGCGATATGTCTTGACGAAAATCATGACATGTTTGTGCCGTTTCGTGCGTAGCAAAAGCACACGAGAAACTGATGCGCAGCAAATATGTGTTGCTCTCCTTCGATTTTAGTGAGGAGAACCACTGCGTTGTGGGAGAACCACATCATGTGCATCTTTCATCCTGGTTTCGTTCTCCACCGCGTGTCCCATGGCTCTTCGCACGTGAGCCTTGCTAGGCGTTGGTTTCACGTGATTGGACAGGCGCTGTGGTTCGAATGGCCGTCGCTTCGTGGTCTTTCGTGGATGGCATGGCGCCCAAATCCTCTGGGTGTCCAAGCGACCCTCCCGTGGGTTTCGGCCCTTTCGAAAGGAAGCCTCGTTCCAATCGAACCCGTGTTCGTTCTCTTTCTAGACCCGAAAGACGTGGGTTCGAGGCCAAAAGCGAGCAGTGGAGTGAACGTCGTCGCGGCACGAAGCATGGACGGAGAACAGCGGCAAGGCGAGCTGCGCGTGCGCACGAAGCGCAGCGGTGGGAAGTCTCTCTTCACTCGGAATTGGCAGAAGAGGCACGTGGAGCTGGAGGAAGGGTCCTTCCGCGTGTACGCACGAGAAGAGGAACGGGTGCCATTGGTAGACGTGGACGTGAAGAGCACCGCGGTGGCCACGTTGGGAAGCAAACCGCGAGAGATCGTGCTGTATCGGGTCTTGGGCGGGCAGGAACTGGAAGAGATCATCCACGTATCTGCAAGCACGAGAGAAGAGAGGGATCGGTGGTTGAAGGCCTTGCAAGTGCAAGGCGCTGTCCTGCAAGACAGTGCGCTGGCTGCACTCGCCACGGTGACGAAGGAAGTCAACGGGGATGGAAGGAAGACCGCTGAGTTCCGCAAGAAGACGGAGACACGCAGCAAGTCACACGACGAGCATCCACATCCACCGGTCAATCCACACTCGGCTACCCACGTGCCACCCGTGCCCCCTTCGCCAATGCACGCCCAAGCGCGACTGGCGTCGCAACGCGCTTCAGCGCCGGTGCATCGAGCACCCAGATACAGCATGCTGTCCTCGGAAAGGCTGAGCTACGAAAGGCACGCAGGGCTCATCAATCTCGGGGTGGTCGTGCTGCTTGCCACACATTCAAGGCTGGTCATAGAGAATCTCCTTAAATACGGAATCATGAGACCGAAGATCTGGGTGCATTTCTTGTCAAAGAACGGATGGCTGCTGCTGGCAACCACACCGATCCTGGCCGCTGCCCCGGCATTTGTGTTTCTCCTGGAATGGTTGGCCGCGAAACGTGTGAGAAAAGACAAGTTTCGACCGAGGGACCAGGGAATCATGATCACATTCGAGGCAATTGCAGCAATAAGCGCACTCTTTCTTCCGTGTGTGCTCATTCTACGGGCAGATGCCCCGCCACTCCATGGGTTTCTTCTCATCTTCCCCACAGTTATATTGTGGATGAAATTGGTATCCTATGCCCATTGCAACGCCGATCTCCGCGAGGAAGCTATTTCATCGAAGCGAGTCACTGGCAGTGAAGTTCTTGCAGTCCAAGATGCCGTCATGCAGCGGTACCCAGATAACGTGAACATGAAGGACTTTCTGTACTTCTTGGCAGCCCCAACTCTCTGCTATCAAACTGGCTTTCCTCGCAGTGAGAGGCTTCGGCCCCGGTGGTTGTTGCGGCGATTTGCTGAACTCATTTTCATGGCAGGACTGCAGCTTTTCCTGGTGGAGCAGTACGTGCTACCCACGGTCCACAATTCCATCGACACACTAGGCCACATGAATTTTGTGGGGATAGCAGAGCGGGTTTTGAAGCTTTCAATCCCATGCCTCTATGTGTGGCTTTGCAGCTTCTATAGTCTCTTTCACCTGTGGCTTAATATCGTGGCAGAACTGCTGCAGTTCGGGGATAGGGAGTTCTATAAGGACTGGTGGAATGCATCTACACTGGATGATTATTGGAGGTTATGGAATACACCTGTGCATAAATGGCTATTGCGCCACATCTACTACCCATGCTTGAGGGTAGGTTTATCAAAGAATGGTGCGATACTGATGGCGTTTTTCTTCTCTGCAATCTTCCATGAGTTGATCATCGGAGTTCCATTGAAGGTTTTCAGATTGTGGGCATTTTTTGGCATACTTTTGCAGGTGCCCCTCATTGCAATCAGTAAAGCATTAGTAAGGTTTCTGCAGACGGAACAGTTGGGAAACATTTTTTTCTGGTTGACCTTTTGTATCTTTGGACAACCCATATGTGTGCTGCTTTACTATCACGACTACTTGCTAACTCATACACATTGCCCATAAGTCCATACATATGCTGAACTGTGGGTTACGAGCTTTACCATTCGTGCCCAAGGGGTCGAGAACAGCAGAAATTTTGTCTAGGACTGATGAGGCAAGAGATGCGACCTGTTTTCTTGGTATTGTACACGTCGCTGAATAAAAAATTGTGCTCGTGTCACAACCAACCACTCTATGTCCTCCTCCTCTTCAAGGCTTGCAAGTCCGCCAAGTGTCTCATGGTGGGACGACCATGTGGGCAGTTCCATGGGGCATCCAAGTCAGACAGGTTCTCGACCACTCTCTTCATTTGCTCATGATGGAGAGGTTTACCGATCATAATGGAAGACCTGCAAGCCCTCATTGCAAGCATGGCTCTTACTTTACTAGGACGAGGAATTTGCCCATTCAGTGCTCCGCCTGTTGAGCGGAGTGATGATACAATTTCATACACATCCTCTGGCCCAAACGTCACATTTCTACTGAATGGAACAGATGCAAGAGACCACCTTTGATTCTCTGAGGCATCGATATTTTCTTTGATTTCAAACCCATTCTGCTGAAACACCTTAAGGTTCTCTGCCACTATGACTCTATCTGCTGGGCTCAGATCCAGCGTGAGTGGATGCAATAGAGGCTGCTTGTTTAGGACAACAGCCTTCTGCAGCCTCTCAAAATTTTTAATTTCATCGGAAGCATGCTGGTCCACAATGAAGAGGTCTTCTCCAAGCCTGCAAATGATGAATCCAAGATTGAATTGGCCGACCACTTTCATCCTCTTGAAGTCTTGCTTTTTGAACACCCTCTCTAGCTCGGCCTCTGCTTCTTTATTCTCTGGCAGACTGTCTTTCAAACCTTCCAGAGAGGCATACAGGTATTTCTTCGAGTAATCGCTACCAGGCTGTGATAGGTTTTCATGTGAGCGTTTCCTATCGTGTTTCAAGCCCTGCCAGTCGAAAACTACTGCATTATCTGACTGTCTTGCTGTTTTCCCTGCAAGCATCGCCCTTTGGGCTTGGCAGGGATGGCTGTCCACGTAGATCTGGTTGTGGGTAGGGAGGTTGTCTATTGCATGCTCTTCCAGATCCAGGGAAACCGGGATCATGGCTTCTGCACCATTCTTCATGTCTGGCAATGGTTTGCTAGTGCCTCCAGGAATTGAGAGTGCAGTTTGTTCCTCCAAGCAGTCGAACTCCCCTACCTTGGACTTTGTCTGGGGCACCTGACCTGGTAACTTGAGTAGGTTGAATAGGTCAAAACAGTGACATGCTGGCCCACATTCATGTTCAAGATTTTGTGTCCGTAGTGGCTCTAAAGTTGGTCCAAAATCGTCCTCATCAGTTTCGATTTTAGAGCCGTCCAAGTGTCTAACATCACTTGCCCGCACCTGCTCTGTGATCACAGGTTCGTTGCTTAGTTTGGAAGATTCAACCGACCTATGAACTACTATGGTTGGCACTGTGTTCATTGCATTTATCGAACTCGTGTGAGGATGGTCTTTGAAGTAAGCTTGTCTACCGCTTATGCTTGTCTCCTTTACGCCTTCGTGCAGTGTGCTTGCCCTATTGTCTACATCTTTAGCCTCATCTGCAGTCACTTCACAGCTGTCCGGAAGTGAGGGGATAATTTCGATGGAACGAGATGGGGTACTGGTTCTTGGGCAACTTCTGTAACTGGGCGTATTCTCTGTCAATTGCGAGGCGCATAGAGGATCTTGCTCCTCCTGGGATGCTATCGTATCGTCACCAGATTGGATGTCTGCACCGTCCTTGCCTGGGACTTCATTTCTATCTTTGACTGCAGTGCTTTGCCGAACATCATCGCCACTATGCTGCTGGACATCGCTGCCCAGAGGAGAGAAGCACAAGGTTGCCTGGCTCAACCTCCTTGGACCTTCCTTGTCCATATCTACTCCGCCGGTACTATATTGGTCCAGTCCAATGTCATTCAAGGGAATGGTGTACTTTGCCGGTTGGTACAGCCGCTCCAGAGCACCCTTAAAGGAGCACAAAAGCTTGTCCTCATCCAGAAGGAAGACTTTCCTCTTGTCTGGTGTAACGTTCACATCAAAGGTGCCTGGAGGGAGGGTCAAATCCAAGATTGCACTGGGATACTGGTTGTTGTTGAAATTTTTGTACACTTCATTCAGGACCTTGCCAAAACGGGGGAGATCCACTGGCCGCTTGCCAACGTAGAAGAATTGCCTATCCCCAGCTGTTCGGCCAGAACCAGGAGAACATTTGGACAGAAAACCTCGAAGTAAGTATCCTTCAAGAAGATTCTCATGAATTGGTATCATCGAAGAAGCGGTCTTGCTCCCAAATATGGTGACCAAATTGGCATGCATCGTTGCACCTTCCTGGGTATGTACCACCGTTTGTCTCCCTCCTTGTTTGGAGTGGTTTGTGCACACGAAACGCACACCTTCGGATATTACCGCGTAGGACTGGAGCACGGACAGCATCTTCGCATACTCCCGCTTCAAGTTGCGTTTGAATTCCCGCTGTCGCACTGGCAAAGGTTTGAACAGATTCCGGATTGCTACGGTGGTCCCCACGGCTCTTGCAACATCTTCTTGGTTCAGTACGTTTCCCTTGCTGTCGAATTCGATTTTTTGGGCCACTGTCTGTTCCTTTGTCCGGGTGATGACGCTCATCTCCGACAGTGCGCAGAGGGAGCTGAGTGCTTCTCCTCGGAATCCGAACGTGCGTACGTTTTCGAGGTCGGAGAATTCCGTGATTTTCGACGTGTGGTGCTTTTTCGCCAAGCACGTAAAGTCTTCTGGATTGATTCCTTGTCCATTGTCGGCCACTTCGATGCTCTCGGCACCGTATTCTTTGACTTTGATCTCCACGTTGGTGGCTCCTGCATCGAGGCTGTTTTCGACGAGTTCCTTCACGGCGGTGGCCGCGTCCAGCACCACCTGTCCTGCACAGATGCGGTGCACGCTTCCGCTCGCGATCGCGCGGATCCGAGCGTCGGAATCCGCTCCGATCCGTGCGTCCATGGCGCAGCACGCGACCGCAGCACGCCAGCACGCACGCTCTCGAGTGAACTGTTCACTTAACTAAGGTTCGACTGGATTTCTTTGGATGGATCTCCTCTGGGTGGATCTCTCTCTCTCAATTGCTCTCACCGTTCGGGTGAGACCCGGGCTTTCCCGCCAAAGCCTGGGGGGAAGGCCCAGGACCCGCCGAATATTCGCACGGGGGACGGAGAAGATATCGATGCACGGGGGTGGGTATCGATGGGAAGGGATGGTGAATGCGATCGCACGTGCGTTCCTGCGAATATTCTCTGGTTTCGACGCCGTAGGATCCGAAGGACGTGTTTTCCTTTCAAAACCGCGGGTTCGACCGGTGGTTTTGACCGGTCGAACCCGCGGTTTTGAAAGGAAAACGGGCAGATTTCCAACCGAGGAGAAACGCCTCCAAACGGCGATGGCGACGACGATGACGACGCCGCGAACACTGGGAGAAGTGAACTGCCGCGTCCTCTGTGCCGAAGATGCCGCAGCATTGGAACGAGCCGTAAGGAGCGGCGTGGCCTATCCGCCGATCCGCGCGTGTGCGCCGCAGATGATTCAAGCGACCGATTCGGCGTCTGCATCTGCCCGTGGAGGAGCCGAAGGAGGAGACGGCGAAGTACAGGAGGAACGAACGCGAGGATGGCGCTTGCAGATGCCGTGGATAAGAAAGGATCAGGTTCGTCCAGAACCTCTTCCGAATAAAGGGCCACTGTCTTGGCACCCGCGCCTACCCATGCTGGCGACGAGAGGAAAAGGACACGACGTGATCGTCCACGATTTGCGTGAGTGCAGGGAAACCGGGACCGCGCCCACGCCATTCGTGCTGTGCAACGAATACCAAAGAGGTGTACGCAGTATTGCGTGGAGGCCATGTGCGGGAAAGCAGATTGCCGTGGCCTGCGACACAGGGGTTTGCCTGTGGAAATTCGGCAAGGCACCTATACCTGGCTTTCCCGGCTTCGCGCAGGTCAAGGAAGATCCAGAGGCCGCATGGATGGTGTT
This sequence comes from Picocystis salinarum, assembly GCA_038048775.1. Taxonomy (NCBI): domain Eukaryota; kingdom Viridiplantae; phylum Chlorophyta; class Picocystophyceae; order Picocystales; family Picocystaceae; genus Picocystis; species Picocystis salinarum. The sequence goes on from JBBULP010001049.1 coordinate 6,796, forward strand.
CATCGATCTGGACAAGCCCGCCTCCACGCTAAGTTGGAGCCCTGATGGAAAGCACCTCGCTGTGGCGCACGAATGTTCAACTGTCTTACAGATATGGGATGTGTCGACGAGGGCTGCTTCCCCAGTAAAAGCATCTCACAAAGACAAGGTTCTGATGCTGCTTTGGTCTCCATGTGGCAAATATCTATGGACGGGATGCTGCAATGGAGTCTTCTACGTATGGGACACGTTCACATGGACACATAAAAAGTGGAGCAATCCTCAGGCCAACATCTTGGATGCAAGCTGGGGTCCTGATGGCAAAGCTGTCGTTGTTTGTTTTTATGGGAGGATACCTGCTGTTGCGGTTTATCTTTCTGGAAGATCTGGAGTTCTTGTGGCACACGTTCTCCCAGTGGAGTTGCCAGGCTTGGTGGAAGAAACCGGTACGAGCCCAAGGTCTTGTTTGGTGGAAGCTGTGGCATGGGACGGGACTGGAGAGCGTCTGGTTGCAGTGATGGGGCGCGATCACAGTAGGGCAGGCGAGATTGCGATTTACTCGGCCAAGGCTGCCCCAGTCCTGAATTTGAGCTTGATTGGTTTCCTCAAACCTCAAGCAAAGCGACTTTCTCCTGCATTCGAGAGAAGTGCTCTGGAATTTCTCCGACATTCCTCATCCGGATCTCTCGTTGCCCATGGTTTTGGAGGGACACTGGATGTGTTTCCACTCATTTTTTCCAGCTGACGGAGATGACCGGGCAGATCCCGGATCACAACCCAATTTTTCCTCCGCTGATGGCAATAAATCCTGGCTTTTGACCTGTTCATGGTGTTTCCAACTTCGAACTGTTCACGCCTGTCACAACGCTTTGTTCCAGAAACGTTTTTGCAATGGAAATCTGATCCAGAGGCCCTGTGGTTCGCCAGTGGTCACAACTCAAAGTTTTCCCACCACCGCGTCGACGCTTTCTCGATGATCCGCCACATCTCTTTGTTGAAGTTCGTCGAGGGAAAAGCCACGCTCGAGGCCAAGAAGACGATTGAGTCGGCCCTGAGCACGCTGCCGAGCATCATTCCGCAGATACGCGCGTACACTTTTGGCTCCGACCTGAAGCTCGCGGAGGGAAACGCAGATTTCGCGGTGGTCGCAGATTTCGACAACGAGGACGCTTATCGCGTGTACGCGGAGCATCCCGAACACAAGAAAATAATCGCGGAGACGATCAAGCCGTTGCTTGATTCGCGGGTGGCTTTGCAATACAGATTGCGATGAAAAAGTGACGTCCAAAGATCGCTCGAAACGTGAAGGTCTTTCCAACACGCACAAGTCCTTCAAAAACCTTTATTGCGGTTCGCGTCGGAATTCGGACGCTTTACTGATCAAAGATGAACCAGTCATCTCATTGCTCGCGTTTTCTTCGGAGTGCTGCCACCTTGCAGAGGTTTGTGCGGCCCTCGCCATGCGGATCACGAAGGTGTCGGATGCGTATCCGTGTCCTTCATGTTCACCTTCAAACAAAGGATGCTGCTTGTGCTGCGCGGCTCTACTTTCTTATCTTCCCTCTTGTCTTTATTCATGAGCTTTTCAAGCGTAATCGTCGCGTCGAAGGTCAGCGCCGAGGAACGCTTCAATCCACCTTGCATTTCTCGTTCACGGGTCCGGCCAGTTTTTCGCACCTTGCGCAGCGTGTTCTTCAATCACTTCTTGTGTTCTTCCATCGAGGCTTGCCGAAACTCTTCCAGATGCTCTCGTATGCGTCCCACGGTGGATCCAGGTCCGTTCTCCCTTGCTTTGGAGCAAGAGGAGCGTTCGTCCGCCATGCCGACTTGAGCACGTCGAATCGTGCGTCCACACCTCCGACCCTCCTCCATCTCCCTTCGCAATACCATCCCTCGTGCCGACGAGGATCATCAAACAACTTTTGTTGATCCTCTGCAGCGATGGTGAATGACGAAGGTTTCGGAGGACTCTTTTCGGTCTACTCCTTTCAACGCGATCGTTTCCCCGGTTCGCTCTTCCTTCGATCGGGATCGCTTGAACCCACCGTGTTCCCTTTCGAAGCCACGATCCCCGCCGTCCACCAGGCTCGTGCCCAACCACCAAGAGACAGGCTGTCCCTACGGTCTCTCTCTGGTCCAACTGGAGGGTGAAAGACCGCATGGACCGTGGGAATGCGATCCACGACGGTCCATGGCCTTTCGGTGCACGTCGTGGACATCGCCGCTTCCGACTGCACGCTTCTTCGCTGCCGACCTTTGCCGCTCTTCGTCTGCGGAGGAAGAAAGAACACGAGTGTGTTCGAAAAGGAGAGCAGGAGCTGGATGACGTACGTGCCACGAGGAAGGCGCACGACACGCCGAAAACCGCGGAAGAATGTGCAGACCGAACCTCGTCGGTCGCGTCCTTCTCCTCCACCTGGTGGGTTCCACTGCATCGTCGTGGGAGCAGGTCCTGCTGGATTGGCTGCTGCTTCGTCTCTATGCCGCGAAGGGTTGAAGGTGGTAGTTTTGGAAGCAAGGTCGCGGGTTGGAGGACGAGTACACACGGTGTCCCTGCCCAAACGGAAGCTGGAAGATGGACGCACTATGCATGCCACTGAAGTAGATTTAGGAGCGAACTACATACACGGATGCGATGACTATCAGCCGATACTTGAAATTGCAGTGCGACAAGCCCATCGGATACCTATCGTAGCAGGTGGTGCACATGCAGAGTCAACCACTTGTGCAAGATGGTTCGATCCCAGCACTGGCCAAGCTGTCCCTTGGGACACCCTGGCAGACATGCATCATCTATGTTGGCGCGCGGCTGATCACATGGTGTTATTAGCCAATAGAGCACATGAAAATGGTGCGGATTTAGATGTGGAATCTGCCTTCGACGAAGGCCTAAACCACGTGCTCCATAGAATGGGAGGACGGAAGCTCAGTAACACAGAGAAGGGAATCGTGGATAGCATCAAGGGAAGGGCCTGGGGTTACGTCAGTCGGCTCTCAGAAACTACTGTTAAGTTGCAGGCAGGTGAATTCAGCGGGTTGCGCGATATGGATGCCTTCCACAACGCAAACAATATCAAACGGGAAGCCAAGAAGATGAGAGAAGCTTTGTCTAGATCAAGATTTCCTCCAGTTTTGCCGGCTACAAAGTTTGCTGGGAAGGGGGATCGCCTTGTTGTGGATGGCTACAAAGGGCTTCTGATTGACAAACTTGCAAATGGAGTGCGCATTGAGCTGGAGCAAGTTGTGAGCCATATAGGTGTCCGTAATGGCATTTGCACGACAAAGGTGCGAGATGGCAGTTCTTATCAGAGCTTGTTTGTCATAGTTACTGTTCCCCTAGGGGTGCTACAAGGGAAACACGAACAGAGTAGGATAACTTTTGACCCACCACTTTCTAGTGAGAAAGTGAACGCGATCAATCGTATGGGAATGGGGGTACACAACAAGGTCATTTTGCGCTTCTCGCCGAATGAAATATTTTGGCCACAGGAAGTGCCACAAATAAACTGCCCGGATCCACGTTTTAGCTTCCTCAACCTCCATGCATATGGAAAAGAAGGCGTCCTTTTGTGCCACGTATTTGGTAGTAGTTCCTTCGCTCATGGTTGGGATGGGATGAGTGATGAGGAAGTGGTAAAAGAAACGTTGCGATACCTTTGGGGAATGTTCCCAGGCACAACAGCAAAGCCACTGGACTACATAGTGACACATTGGGACAAAGATCCTTTTTCAATGGGATCTTATTCCTTCATGCCCGTTGGTTCAAAGTTATGGGACGACATCAAAGAGATTGGTAGGCCCCATCCCCCAGGCCCATCTGAATCGCACAGGATTTTCTTTGCGGGCGAAGCGGCTAGTATCGATGGATGGCAGTGCGTCCACGGTGCGTACGAGACTGGAATGGAAGCCTCGCATGCAATAATGACAAGGCTACCTTTCTGGGCATCCAAGCAATAAACCCTGCCTCTCTTATTTTGGCCTTTAAGTACATTGAACTGTATTCTTCTTGGTACAGACGAAATGCACAGCATCCCAGGATTCCTGTTGCGGCTGAATCGCTTGTAGGAAAGCCCCTGGGGTGAACAAGTGCTCTCCTTTATAGAACGACTCTACGTAGAGTGTTCAACCTGCAGGGTAAGATGGTTCTGTGAGCTGCATCACACACATGAAGAAAGCAATACAAAGTCAGCGGCATTTCCAGCATCTACCAATGCCAAGTATCTTTGCAGTATTTACAGAAAGCTCAGTCCACAATTTTTCAACCCAGCATTTGCATTCAGGAAGATAACGCAGTAAATAAAGATCATCATTGCCGTTCCGCTCAATTTTCAAGCACTTTGACGCACCGTAGTAGTCTCCTTCGCGTTCCAACAAATGTTGCTGTAGTTTTGACAATCACGATGCTCTTCTTTCATTCTTTCTCACTGACCAGCGAGTATCACAATGTGCACTATTGATTAGAGAGGTCATTCTCTCGGTTCTCTGCATCGATATCAGTAGAAATCTGATACAAATCAGCTGCAGATAGAAAAGCCTCCATAGATATGGTAAGTTACGGAAGGATTATTTTGGAGCGTTTCATGATACATTCTCAGGCTAAGGGTGTGGCATGAGCATAATTCAACAACTGCAGAGGCTTGAAGTGCTTGAGAATTCAATGGCTTGCCCCAGTTCGGACTTTTTCCTCTGCAAGAGATCAACCTGTATCACTAGTCCACATTTGGTTTTGGCACACACAACGGCGAATCACTGCCTTTTTTGATGTGCTTGGCAGCACTGCCCGCTTTCAGAGCACATCTTCTCAAACGAAATTGGACCCAACCGAATTCCCCAAAGGATAAGCTAACCACCGTCGTGTTTTTCGGATAGAAATTGTTTCACCAGACCCAAGAGTTCCTCGCACTCTTCCTCCGAGAACCTTTCGTCGCAGTTATCGACGAGTAGGTGCAGTTCCACGTGTTGCAACGGCCTTTGATTCAAGAGTTGCAACTTTTCGTATTGGGATAGTTTGAACTTATCGACGGCTTGTAAAAATTCTGCTGCAGCTTGTCTCGTCGCCGTGCAGCGTCTCGTCCCATTCAAATATTCCCAGACCTGCGTTTCCACTTCCGTCAAGGCGTTCTCTCGTTCCTCTGCTCCGCGTTTCTTCAGCATGTCCATCACTTCCAGGTTGCTCAGCTGACCTTCGTACATCGGATCCGGTCTCCTGCGACTCGTTGGATCCGCCATCGCCATCCACACCAATGGCGATGGTGCGTGGAACCGCCGCCAGTGCGAAACTGGGACGAGGCGCACGCACCACCATTGTTTTGGAACCAAGAGCAAAAAAAACGCATTGAAGCGATACACCTGGGAGTCGAACCCGGGACCTCGAGGGAAGGGGGATCAACGGTCCTACTCCCAAACGGCAAAAGGGAAGTGGGGACAGTTCGGCACCGGGGATTCCCAGCTGGTCACCCAAGCCAGTACTAATCCGGCTCAACGGCGTTTAACTTCCGAGTTCTGATGGGATCGGGTGCTTTCGCCGTGATATGGCCGAACAATGTGATTGTACGAAGATGCTGCAACTTTCTAGTGGTGAAGCATTGCAGATCCAGTCTCGTGACGGTGCATTCCGTCCGAGACGGTCCTGGACGCACCATTTGCACGACCGTCGCAACGACAGAACCATCAGATCAAGATGTCGCGGGCAGGGAGACACTGGAGAACACCAACGGGAGATCGTCGGAATTGTAGGAACCGGAGAAGCGTAACATGTGTCCCGAGCAGAAAATGCAGGAATGTTGAAGTGATTCCGGAGAGCAAAGTGAGGAATAGAACATGTATCACACCGCTGCGCTAAGATAAGGTCAATGATTTATCTCCAAGGACAGGCCTACGCATAATTCCTCTATTATTTGACACAGGGATGGAAGCCATACAAAACAACTGGGCAACGCTTTAGAAGGGTTGGACACAAACGTTCACCTTGCCTCGTACTGCACAACTGAGGGATGACAAAAACGTGCCGGTTAGTCAAACGAGCTTGAACTTTGCTAACTCTTTCGGTAACCTGAACTCGCTTAAGTGGTGTGCAGTTGCGCAGTCGTTTGTACTTACTTCTGGATGTCCTCTTTTTGTATAGAATACGATACCCACATTCGCGACACATGATGGAGTCTCCTGGGCGAAGCAGGGTTTCGTTACCGCAGTCTTCCGTAAACTACAGGTCAGTTGCAAGCTTCGCGTACGCAGGCCACCGTTCGACGACTCTCTCCGACCGGTAGTTTTGGTCTCCTTTCGTCCGTCGTTTGCTCCCTTCTCGCCGCCGCTGAATTGCGCACCTCCACAGACGTAGGAGACCGGTTGCGTGGGTTCCATCTCCTAGCTTCTTTTCTTTGAACACCGTTTCCTACGATACGTGGCCGTCGGTCCCTTCCTCTCGCATAAGCGAAGCGCCTGTCTCGCTTGGAGCGCCGCACGCACGACGGCGTTCCACCTGGAGTGATTTCACAACCATTTCACAACCCCAGCCAACACCGTAAGATGCCGCATTTGCTACAGGGGCGGACTCTGCGGGACGTCGGCTTTCGATCCGTCCCGTTTTTCCCTTTCGATCTCGACACGGTCGGGTCTGGACCCGACACGATCTCAGTTTCAGACCGACGTTGAACCCAGGATTCGATCGGATCGCAAGGATGGGTCGCTCATTCTCACAGTGCACGCAGAGGAAAATACGACGTCGTCAAGTGAACGAGGGAGAAGCTGGGTCCCGTCCTCGACGGATACAAGCAGAGATGCGGTCTTTGGCCCGTCCACGGTCTGGTTGAGATATCTGGATTGCTGCAGTGACGCTCGTCGGCGCAAGATGCATGCGCCAGCGTTCGAGCTCAGCTCGTGCACTGCGCGTGGAAGCTCTCGACGTGCGGGGTATGGACACAAATGCACCAGAGAGAAGTCCCTCGTGAGGGCTTCACGTGTGCGTGGGGTTTCGGGAGGTGCTCTGTCGACATGCGTTTCGAAGGTAGGAGAGAGCCTACCGTGGACTGCTGGTAAACGATGCACGGCGATGTTACTGCAGCTAGCAAGGTGGTGGAAGGACACGTCGCGGAGGAGGGAAACCGGAGCCAAGCTCTTTCTTGGAGCCGCAGCGGTGCCAGGAGGGTTTGCGGAGCTGGGCAGGAACCTTGTGTTTATGGCAGGGTTCTATGCCTGGGTCATCGCTCAAGTCATGAAAGTGTTTACTACCTTCTACAAGGAAGGAAAGTGGACCCTCAAGCCATTGATGGAGAGCGGAGGAATGCCGTCTTCACACTCCTCTCTGGTAATGGGCGTGACTACGGCAGTAGCACTGAAGCACGGGCTGGGTAGCACACTCTTCCCTATCTGCCTAGCCTTCAGCTTGATCGTCATGTATGATGCAGCTGGTGTACGTAGGCATGCAGGGAAACAGGCAGAAGTCCTCAACATGATCGTTGCAGAGCTCTTCCATGGCCACCCTGTGAGTGAGACACAGTTGAAAGAGTTGATTGGGCACACGCCCTCGCAAGTGCTGGCGGGGGCTCTTCTGGGGGTGCTGATACCCATGTTCTGCATGCCGAGTTTGTCCCTGATTGGACGATAGCATTACAAGAGGCATTCGAAAGTTCCAATAACATCCCATCCTTTTGAAGAATTGAAAGGGAACGCAAGGATTGCATTGGGAAGTCCTTTGTCAGTACATCCCATCCATCTTGTCCATCCTTTCGGCCTCCGCATTGGCTGACTTTATGCACTTGTAAAAAAGATACGCAGACATTGGGAAACCTGTAAACACAAAAATCCCCAGAATTGGCTTGTACAAGACACTCTCAGGCCCCACAATCCCAAAGATCGAGTTTTGATTGGTGTACTCGAAGATCGATCCAACCTGCAATCCAGGGCAGGTACGTCAGCCAACTTCAAGTCGTTCCTTTCGCACCATCTTCGAACGAAGTCACCCAACTTACCGCCGCAATGGCCACCATGGAGGAAAAGAGCAGGTACAGGCCAAAGGGAAGGTCGCGTGGTTCTTTCTCCAGCAGCTTCCTTTCCTTTTCCCTTCGCTCCCATGGTGGGATCTCCTCCTCTTCCATCTCGACGTTCGACCCGTCTTTCTCTTCCGCACGCACGACCCATGAAGCACCACGCCATCCACCTCGCACAACCGCCTTCCCATCTCCCACTGCACGCCTTGGACGCGGCAGGTTGCTGCGACTCGACAGACCGGTCAGGCGCACGGCGTTACACGTCGTGCACAACATCCTACGTCCTTTCTACGAATCCACGGATCCGATGGAGACACAGACGGTCTCTTGTTCGCCGTTCGATCGATCTTCGAAGCTCTGCAAAGTCGTCTCTGCGTCTTGGACGTGCGTCGGTCGTCTGTAGCTGTCGGTGGATAGACGTGTGTCGATGGTGTGGATCAGATCTCGTGGATGAGTTCGTCGATCCACCCCAGGGGAACCCAGCACCAGGACGAAGCAGAGAGGAAACAACCGACACACGTGAGCAAGCCGATTGTATTACACGTGATGTGAAATTGGACGAAGAAGCGAAGGAAAGCGGAAGGGGGATTGAAATGCAGGTCTGCATGAGAAACCAATTGGGCATCGGGCCGTAAAAGCTGCTGCTGTGACACAAGCAAACACTAGGTGGATGCTGTGTTGGGGGCGATTCGGATCGATGCTTCCGGGACCACAAAAGGTCCAAGCTGAACGAATGGGATTGCTGGATCCATTTTGAATGAAATGACAGCTTCGATCGACGAATTCCTCGACATCCTCCCTGTTCTAAAGTGCAAGCTGCTGCTCCCATCTGGAAGACATGCATGTCTATGGGTGTCTCGTGAGGAGCACTTCTTGAATCCTCCAGCGAATTTATTTCAAAGCTGCAATGACTCTGCAAGCAAAACATTGTCCCTGTCAGTGGATGTTCGTCTTCAAATATTCCACAAACATCCGGCGTACGGATGTGGCATCCTTGATTGAACCGTTCGATTGGCTCAATATTCGTAAAAACATTCGTTTTTGTGTTCTCAATTCTGAAAGTGTGACAGGTCGAGTGAGGTGCAGAGGGGTGCTAACATCTTTCAGTCTCAGCAATCCCACCGGTTGTCCACAGGCCTCTGATTGGGCCTCCGCAATCTCCATGAGCACGCTTTGGGCTTCCATATCCATTTCGTTCAGTAAGTTCGTTTTCTGAGGCATCTTGACAACGGTTGCTACGGTAGGTTTGAGTTCCATGGCTTTGGGAGCCGTGAGCCTGGACTTCCCTCGCATCGCGCGAACAACGTCTTGCAGGATTTCGTCCGTGTCTACTTCTTGGTGTCTGATTCGGAACAGAGGTGCTTCCCATCGATTCTTGGAATCTGGGACTTCGAACCTTCCAGCTAAGTCTTCGAACACGTCGTGGCTGAATGCGTCGTCCACCCGACGTGCATTCCACTCCCTGGCCGTTGGGACGTCCACATCGACGTAGACCACGCAGTACCTGGTGGCTGCGGCTCTGACGATGCACCACAGTTCGTATCTGTACCCTTTGATAGCGTTCATCGCATCCAGCACTACGTAATTCCTCTTGGTGAGTTCTCTTTCCACCTTGGATTTGAGCGTCCCTCGTGTCGATTTCTCCTTGGCGGCGTCGGCATATCCTTGATTTTTCCCCACGTGCATCATGGATTCGTCCACCACCACCACCTTCTCGTCCCGTTCCATCTCCTCCTCCAATTTCGACGCGATTCGCTCCGCGTATCTCGTCTTTCCGCTGCATGGCAAGCCGCACATCACCACCAGTGGCATCCCGACACCACTCGCCCATCCACGTCCGTCGACCACCCAGTGCCTCCGTCTCCCCCCTTTGCTCCAGGGGCGGTAGATTGGGGAACGGGAGGGTGCACCGTCAGCAGACGTCGAGATGCTCTCGAGGCGGTGGACGCAGGTGTCGGCGCAAGGATGGACGAAGCGATGCGCGCGCACGCGGAGGAGGAGACGCGAAGGAAGGTGCCGGAGCAGCGAGGAGAAGGTGTTCTGGGTCGAAACCGAATCCCAAGAAGCCATGATCGCGGCGGTGGAAGGGGGCATCGATCGATTCGTGTTCCCAGAAGGTAGAAGCGAACTTGCCGAAGCCTGGGAGAAGATCGCGAAGATCCGACCCGTGCACGTGAAGGATGGAAGAATGCATGATGCTTCCGGAAAACAGGTGCGCATGAATTCGAGGATTGCGAACGTAGCCCGAGAGCCTTTCCTGCAGGCGGAGCCGATTGCCCTCGAGGGCAAAACAGTGACTTTCAACCGAACAGTAAGTCTCTTACTGGCGCCTTTTATTGCTCTCGTAGACCATCATGTGGTGCCATAGTGCTGAGTGGGGACAGCAATTCCCATTGCCTGTCCAAGTCCTGCCCAGTCTCCAAAGCCCACGACAGATCCTACCCATTATTGCGACTGTGCAATCCTGTCTACGCTGCTGCTGACCAGTGGAATATCAGATCGGACATTTTCAGGTGATCGAAGGAAAAGAGGACTTAGATGCAGCAATGTCAATGGCCGGTACAGACGGCATTGTGGTGGTGGATCCGCGGGACTGGCAAATTATCCCTGCAGAGAACCTTGTGGCTGCTTATCAGCCAGAAGCCCAAACCCAGCTCCTTGCCACCGTTAATGATGCTGCAGCAGCCCGTGTGATGTTGGAATCACTTGAAATTGGCACGGACGGTGTTGTACTTAGGACAAATGATTCCAATGTGGTCCGTGAACTTGTAAGATATCGAGAGGGGCTCCTCCAAGGTGATGCGCTGACCCTTGAAGTTGCAGAGGTTGTACGGGTTGTGCCAGTGGGTATGGGAGATCGCGCGTGCACAGATTTTTGCTCCATGTTAAGCCATGACGAAGGGTTGCTTCTCGGAAACTTTGCCAGAGCGCTCTTTCTAGTGGCCTCAGAAAGTGGGGAGTCCCAGTATATTGCTTCCCGGCCATTTCGTGTGAATGCTGGACCTGTCCATGCATACACTTTGGTTCCAGGAGGAAAGACAAAATACTTGAGCGAACTTTCTGCCGGGGATGAGGTGGTGACCGTGGATGCGCAGGGTAGACAACGCACGGCTGTTGTTGGCAGGATGAAGATAGAAAGGCGGCCTTTGGTGCTTGTGGAAGCACAGACAGCCGATGGTAGAAACCATAGCATCATTCTGCAGAATGCAGAAACTGTCAAACTTTTATCTGCGGAGAAGCTACCCTTAAGTGTGGCTGATATCAAGGGAGGGGACCACGTCCTTGTCCACTTGCAGGCAGAAGCACGCCACACCGGCATGGAGATTGAGGAACAAATTTTGGAACGATGAGTGCAACCAGGAACCAATAAATGAGCCTATCCTGTTCACACGCATCCGTTCCCCTTTTCAATATTTCTCTTTGTCAATTCGTTTCTATCTCTGGATTCATTTCGTGGACAGAACGGATCCCCCTACCGTCTGTGCAAGTGCTCTTGATTTCGAAAGACCGCCTCGTTGGTCATTCATTCCTCGGATTCTCAACGAACGCCCGCGTGTCATCGACCGCGATGGCCGACGGCGCGCGCGATCCTGCGTCGGGAAAGGACAAAACGGAATTCATCGCGTCGGAGCAAGTCACGTTCTCTTGCGACGAATGCTACGTGTACGAGGTTCGTGGGACCGTCGCCGAACGAAGCTTGCGAGACCGTGGCGAAACGTCACGTGGCAAGTGGACGGAACGGCTGACGTTCCATCTCCGCACACGTTCGACGTATGTGCGCACGTTCTCCCACCAGATTCCACCAAAACGGACGGCCATGGGACACCGCGCCGAGCAATGGAACGTGGAACGTTGGATTCGAGAAGTGCGCTTGAAGGTGGTGTCGCAAGGCGCAGCGTGCAGGGTGGTGTTGGTCGACAAGGAATCGGACGAGCTCTTTGCGGTGGCACCGATACCTCCTGGCATCAGCATTGACGTGGTCGTCGAGCCTGTGCTTGACAGCAGTCGCTACTATGTGCTTCGTGTGGAAGACACGAGCGAAGGTCGCACCAGGCACGCTTTCATCGGCATTGGTTTTCGTCACCGTCCGCACTCGAGCGACTTCTCTGCAGCGTTGTACGAGCATCGGCGTTTCCTCCAGAAAAAAGCCGAGGCAGAGAAGCGGACGGAAGCGTGGGAAGTCCAAGAGCAGCGTTCTCCGGTGGATTACAGCATCCACGGTTCCATCACCGTGAACGTGAAGAACACGACGGTGCCAACGCGGAAGCTGTCCGACACGAAGACGAAGGACGTGTTCCAAACGTTGGGTGGGAGCCTGGACATTCCACCGCCGCCTCGACCCACGTCGACCACCGCTCCTGCTTCTGCTTCGATGGACGAAGAGGACCTCGATTTCGGCGACTTCGTGTCTTCGTGATCCGTCGTGGTCGGTGTTCGTCGAGGCGTTGGTCGCACTCTGCACGTCCGCTACGTCCGACCTGAGACAGCGCACGACGCAGGGACGCGTCCCACGTCCGTTACGCCGCGGCGCGACGCCGTCGTCGTGGCGGACGCGCCATCGTGTCCTCGTCCTTCCTTTCTGCGCACGGCACGGATCGAACCCGCGACCTCTCGGTGTCGTCGGTGGATCCAGGCTTGGATTTGGCGGGAACGAGAGGGAGGGTCCGACCCACGTGCACCGGTGGGCACCACGTTTGGATAAGGTCTGGTGGGACGAGAGAGCGGTGGACGACGATGGCGCGGATGCGCATGGCGAAAGCGCTGCGTGCGTGGGGACGAGGCATGTCCACGGGAAGCGGAGAGGCGTTGGTGGGTGCCATCGACCAAGGGACGCAATCCACGCGGTTCATGCTGTTCGACAAAGACGTCAACGTGGTGGCCTCGCACCAGATCGAACACCGACAGATCATGCCCAGAGCCGGATGGGTGGAACACGAACCGGAACTGCTGGTCGAAAACACCAAAAGGTGCATCGAAAGAGCCGTCGCGAAAGCCGTGGAAAAACTCGGAAACGTGGACGTCAAAGGGGTGGGAGTCACCAACCAACGCGAAACTACCCTGGTGTGGGACAAAAAAACTGGACGACCGCTGCATAACGCCATCGTGTGGCTCGATTCGAGGACCTCCGCCATCTGCCATCGCATGGAAAGAGAACTCTCCAAAGAACATTTCAGAAGCGTTACTGGACTCCCCATCAGCACCTACTTCAGCGCGTACAAACTACGCTGGATGATGGAAAACTCGCCAGTGGTTGAAGAAGCCGTGAAGAATCGAAGCTGCATGATGGGGACGGTGGACTCTTGGTTGATCTACAATCTCACCAAAGAAGGAGACAAAGGGGGTGTGCATGTGACGGACGTCACCAATGCCAGCCGGACCAATCTGATGGAGTTGAAAACATGCAACTGGCATCCGGAAAGTGCAGCCCTTTTTGATATTCCGCTGGAAATCCTTCCGGAAATAAAGAGCAATGCGGAAGTGTATGGCCACATCACAGAAGGCCCCCTTGCCTCTGTTCCAGTAGCCGGATGTATTGGAGATCAACAAGCCGCTGCCCTGGGCCAAAGATGTGTTCCTGGAGAAGCCAAGAATACCTACGGAACCGGGTGCTTTCTCCTTTTGAATACTGGGGGAGACATTGTAAAATCCACGCATGGGCTCTTGACTACTGTTGGCTTCAAGTTAGGAAAGGACAAACCCACAAATTATGCCTTGGAAGGGGCAATTGGTGTTGGTGGTGTTGGTGTTACCTGGTTGAAAGAGAAACTGAATATCATCGAATCTGCTGCAGATGTCGAGAAGGTAGCAAGTTCTGTAGAGGATACGGCCGGAGTGTACTTTGTCCCTGCATTTGGTGGACTTCTTGCTCCACACTGGGATGAAGATGCCAGGGGTACGATTGTTGGGCTGACTCAATACACGACGAAAGCCCACATTGCACGCTCCATGCTAGAGGCTATATGCTTCCAGACCCGGGAGGTACTGGATGCAATGAAGAAGGATGCATCCAACCTGGACTTGAAAGCCCTTCGAGTTGATGGCGGGGCCAGTAACAATAACCTTCTCATGCAGATGCAAGCAGATATTTTGGGCCTTCCCGTGATACGACCGCCAAGCGTTGAAACAACCGTGGCGGGTGCGGCTATATCTGCTGGTTTGGCAGTGGGCTTGTTCAATGAAAAGCAAATTTTTTATGGACACACAGACACAAAGGTTTTCCAACCAACAACGACAGAAATGGAGAGAGACAGTAGGTATGCATGGTGGACCAGAGCAGTTGATCGCAGCAAGGCTTGGGCAATTGAGTAAATTTTGTTTTTTTTGAGAACCATTGATGATGTACACAACCAAAACAATATCGAAGCAGATAGACTGCATATCCGATGTGTAGAATCACATGAGAAGTAGGTTTTGCCTTCTGTCAATCGTTGCTATGTGCATGAAGTCCATGCATTGCAAGCTTGGAACCAAGGGAGCCCTCGCTAATCTCATCCTCAGTCCCACATCATTCTTCTCATTCTTGAAGCCAACGCTGGATTCACACCGAAATGCATGCTTGATTCAGTGAAGCACAGTGTTGTATGCACTGGTATCGTGTTCGTAAGTAGTCAATCATGGTACGGCAATAGCAGCTAACACGACGTATTGCTTTGCTTGTAAAAGTACGGTTTTGCAAGCTTCGGACCGCTTATTTCTTTCAGCGAAACATCACATTTGCAATGAATGCTAGCAATGCTTGGAGAACAAGTGATGTGCGAGACGGTCTTGTGAGGGTCTGAAGAAGGTATGTTGATTTGACTCAAATAGGTTGGTTTGCATGCATAAAATTTAGGATGCATTACTTTGCACAATCATGTCGAAAATCAATGGTACTCGGAAACTCTTCTTTTGACATGGAATCCCTCGCGAGTAGTGAGGGGTGGAAAACGCGCCTTGACCCCCCTCCCACCAAAACATATGCTTTGGGAACGGTTCACCTTCTCTTCCGTGGGCAAGTGGATAACATGCGGGCATCCTTGTTGTCAATGAAACCCACGTGTCTTGAATGCTCCATGGTTGCGCATTGGGTGGAATGAAAGGTATGGGGAGGCACACGAGCAACTTTCGTCTTGAGCCTTTTTGTTACCTCCGATTTAGGCAATGGATCCACAGTAGGACTCGGTTTCGATTTCTTGGAAAGAGCAAGAGTTTGTAGTAGGAATCTTGGTTTCGAAAACTGTAAATGAAGTGCCTTTGAGGAAGATGCACCTCTACAACCTTCAATTTCGAACTCGGTTTATGGGCACCAATTGGACGATTTACTTTGCAAGATGGTATGATGTTGCCTTGTCCAGATGCAAGATACTATGTTGCCCTCGTTCGACATGATTGGCAATTCGCGATTTTTTTCTTGCCCAATGTCGATTCTTCTAATCGGACATGAATAGACCATGCCATCTTAGCCAAAATCCGTTGACTCGCCAGTGACTCTTACCATACTTTCAAACATTGAGGAGACCGTCCAAACTATTGGTGACAACACGATGGTGAGAGGCACGTTCAAGTGTTAGTCGCAACTTTTCCGTTTGAGTTGGAGTCGAGGATATGATGAAGAAACAAGCCAAGTTTGACCCAACCCTTCTCGGACTTCGATTCCCATGCCAATCCGATGCCTAAAGTTGCATCGTCATTAGGGAAGATTGGGACATGAACCAAGAATTGAAGTTGATGGCAATTGTTTCAAAGTAGTACTCGTGCTCTTCACAAGCATGCGTTTACTCCGGTATTGCAACGCGTACATCGTTGGTACCTCATTCTTGATGAAAAAAGCACGGTTCACCTCTTCGCATGCAAACGACTTCGCAAGTACTTTTACTCTATGCTTTAGTTTGATAAACTACTAGTCTTGGAGGGTGTGTAAATCCTTCATAGCTCTCTAGAAGAAACGAAGATGGGTCCGCTACCGCATAACAGGTAAGGCATTGACCACGCTTTTGTGCTTGTTGTACTCAAATTAGACAGATACACATTCAACGTGTACACGTACTAGGGGCAAGAATTGCGATGAATGCAACAATTTCATTCAAAGCGGTGCTCTTGTCCACCTATAAGATACGCCATTGCATGTGGACTCTTTTCATGGGTAACAAGCTTGCATTCAAGGAAGTGGATCGCATGCAAGTATGAATACGACCTCTTCAATACTATCGACAATTTTACTAGTGGAAGGTACGATTGTGATGTCGACACATTCCTCATCATCTCAAAAGTGCCCGTTTGAAGTGTACGTGAGAAGAGACACGAGTGGTAGACATACATGCCAGCATTCAACACCATGGTTAAGATGCACACATCACGAATCCATATACAATTTGTGTCCTTACACTCACCCGGTGGAAGAACTTGGGTGGTCACCCTTTGACCAAAGTTGTACCTCGACAAATTGGCATGATCAACAAACATGTCCATGGTCAAAGCCTATCACATTCTACGCAATGGCAGGTTCATCTATCCCGCAATATCTTTTCTACCGTGAAACATCAAATGTAGGAGGAGATTCCTCATTGTACAAAGTGCCCATTTTTACAAGTTGATTTGAAATGACTGCTTGGCATCATAGCGCATAGATGTATACAGGCTTGGTTTTATGGTACAAGCACTACGCCTAGATGAAGCAGTCAACCCAGGTACCCTCAGGTGAAATCACTCACAAGTAACCAACCCAATGTCACTGCAGGGCATATACTGCAGTTGGGGTGGATCATTTTAGTCTTGACAGGCAAACTGCAAGTCATCAGAGGAGGTTTCCAGCAAGTAGGAGTCAAGAAGTTCCTCGATCTTGTTCAAGTACTCTGTCTCTGAGCACCCTTCCAAGGTTCCTGGGAGGGAAGCACTCTTCTTCACTCGAACACCATTTTCTGCTGCAGCAAGGACATATGCATCTGAGACCAGTTTCTCAAGAGGCGACTGGGATGTCGGGGTATCTCGGCACATCACCTTGCTGATCTCGTAAGGAGAAAGCAATGCCTTACTGGCCTTCTGCAGCAACGAGACAGATATGCGATACACTCTTTCACATTCAGGACGCAGCCCAACACCATTTTGCTTCAAGAGTGCCAGGTCTTCCTCTACATCAATGCTATTGATGTATGTGCAAGTGGCAGCATCGAACGGTACTTTTGCCTGTGGCCAGTATGCCCACTCAAACGAGCAGTCCATGAAACTCGATGGCAGACAGTACCCATGGTCGATTGGTATCAACTCATAACCATCTGGCATTTCTTTCACAAGAATGTTACCACCGTTACGATCAGTGTTTGCCAGCCTGACATCAAGTAAGCAAATCTTGTGAACCTCTTTCACTGAAAACAAGGATGGCCCCATGTTCTCACAATCTGACTCTGACAGAACAAACTGCTGGAGACTGCCCACCTTGCCATCCCCAAACTTTACAAGAGTTGTGGCTGGAACACCAGAGAAGTGGTTTTTGTCCAGTAAGAAAGCAGCCACCTCTCGTTTTGCACCCTCGCCGACCTTTGTGCCTCGGCGAAGGCCCTCACCAGGGACAGTGGGGATGTAGGTCAAAGGCCTTGGGTTATTAGCTGCCAGTGGCTCTTCATCCTCAGGTTTGAACACAGCCACAGGAGAGCCCCCGTCATCATACATCATGTACGCTCCGCCAGATCCGGACGAAGCCAGCTCCGGATAAAATCCATGCAGTAGGCCTCTCTTGGCAGCCTCGATGCTCTGGGATAGAAGGTGCACTTCTCCTGTCGTCGGATTGCAGCCATCTGTCTTCTGCGGATTCAGCACCTCCAAGGAGAGGTTCCCAATCCGGGAGATCCCATAGCTTGCGAGCGTCCTACCATCTTGCAGTTCCCTTCCCTTGTACATGAGGCGATGGGAGCTAACATCGATTCCATGGTCCTTGTCCAACTTTTCTTTCAGGCTCTCAATACTTTCACTGGAGGAAATTGTGAGCTCCAACTTCTTTCCTGTCGCTGACTGTACCCTAACCCTAGCTCGGTTCCTTACCAGGAGATGCAATATGGTCCCATCCGACAAGGCTGTCTCAGATATTGCACTTTCATCATCCAATTCCCGACCTCTGAACAGGAGCTGCATGTCTTCTGCATCAATGCCTTCTTCCTTCTGGACAACTTCTTTCAAATCCCTTACTGACTGATTGCGACGGATCGCAACCTCCGTCTCATGTTCAACCGTTCTGACCCTGACGTACAACAGGTCCTTCAGCTGAACCGCCATGTGCATCACATCACCACCGAGGCTTTCAGCAACGGTTGTCATGTGCGCAACCTCACTACTCTTCTTGAGCTCTGGGTTTCCGAAGGTCAGCTTCTTCCCAGAGCGTACCACACCTTGGTTTGTGTGGATACCAAAGGAAAGGTCGACGATGGGTTCGTGCTCAAGGACACGAACCGTACGTACATCTCCTGCAGCATTGCTGCATGTCATGTACAAAGATATATCATCTTCGTTTTCCCTTGGCGGAGGCGGTGGCGCAACGGGGGATACCACGTCGGTGCGAGTCACCAGCTTCCTCGTCAACAACGACTTAGTAGTGGTTGTTGACATGTTGTCTATGATCTCTTTCGTCTTTCTGATTTTCTTTTCGATCTATGTCTAGTCTACGGTCCGACGGCCTCGAGCAAACGAGCAAGGCTCGGCTGGTCTCGATCTTCGGCTAGCTTCTATTGCTTTCGGAGAATCGGATATCAGGAGGCACGTTCGCAACCTCTTCCGAGGATGTTGGTGCCTTGCTTGTTCCTTCTCCTTTCGTTTCCTTCGATTCGCTGCAGGCTTCTTCCCCGGAAGACGGACCTGTCACGCGACCTCCTTGTCTATGCGCTCCACAGCGCTCCTACGTCCACGTACTCCACGCACCTACAACCGCGACCCACGGCGCAGGCGCGCGCGCGATGGCGCGCGCGCCGGTCCTGCAACCACCAGCAGTCGAACCGCGCACTTTGACTCGGGTGGTGAGCACTTCGTGCGCACTGGAGGCCGTCCGCTTGAAGCGCAAGGCGCACGCGCGACGTGCGCGTGCCAGCTGCTGTCGTCACAATGCAAAGCACGTTGTCAATGGCCATGGTCTTGTCCGAAGACACGGGTCGACGTCGTTCCAAGTACCGTCGAGGAAACCCCGTGTCTCCTTGGTCGGGAGGGGGAGGAAGGACGTTCCTCTGCGGGCAGGGAATACGGTCGGTACGGGCGTGAAAGCCGAGGTATCGCGACCCGAAGAGGAACAAGGCGACGGGCGAGGGGAGCAGAGGGGACGGGAGACTCGATCCTCTGCGGTAGATGGGACAAAAGGAGGAAGAGGATCGGCCCCCGACAGGTCACGTGTTTCGACATGTATCGCAGAGGATCGGTCCACCCCAGAGACGCGGAGGGATGTTCGTTGTGCGTCCTTCGCCAACCGTTCGTTCGTCCGCCCCGATGTGGAGGGTTCCATCCATCCAGAAGGCTCCACCACGCGTCGTCCAGGCGTCGAAAGGGGGGCATACGTGGATCCCGTTGCGGATGTGGACGATCCCCTGCCTGGCCGATCCCTCCCTCCAACTCCCACGATCCGCCCCTCCCCGGTGCGGCCGCGTGTCCCTGGAAAGGGGGGCATTGGGGTGCGTTCCCCCCTTTTCCTCCCGTCCCGTTCTTCCCCCCGATTGGCGGAGGCACGGACGAGGGTGACAGCTCGGACAAGACACACGTGACTGGACATGCGAAGGAACGAACCAACGTACGTACGAACGAAACCAAGCGAACGATGCGTCTCGAAACGGTAGACGCGAGTGGCCGTGGATGCGGCAGTGAGCCGACGACGCAAGAAACGACGGGAAGCTGGCCTCACCAACGTGCGAAGCGGATGGTCGAAGGCGTCCCTCGACGGTGGAAAAGGCAGCTCGTTCCCCCCTTCGTCGACGAGTCGGACCTGCCGCGCGTGAAAGTGCGATACTGCGACGCACCCACGTCTTCTGGCTCGTCGTACCCGCACATCGCGATGCAATGTCCGCGTCCGAACACCCTAGGTGCCCAAGGAACACGTCGTCGGTGCGTCGTCTTGGGCTTCGAGGATGAGCAACGATCTCGTCGTGTCGTCGTCCCGTCGACGCTTGCTCCGTCGTTCCCACGCGGATTTCTACTAGGCACGGACACGTCGGCGCCTTCCGCGAGGCTCGACACTCCTCATCGCCGTTGTTCCGTCGACGGGTAGGTCTGCGACCACAAGCAGGCCTATCGCATCGCATGCGTGGCGCACGTTCGACGCTCTTGCGACCTACGTTTCCACCACGTGCGATCACGCGATCGTCCAGCTCACCGACGAACCGTGGTGGTACGGTTTCGATCGGTCCCCTCCTGCCGCCCCTGTAGCATCGGGTGGGACGGACGAGCACGTCGGTCCATCGAGAGGCATCGTGAGGCGGTGGCGGTGGACGTCGACACGCGATGGCGAATGGCGTGCAGATGGCGCTTGCAAACACCCGGTTGGCGACGAAATCCGCGCGAGGGGACGGAGGGACGGGTGGGACGAGGAGGTGGGCGAGCAACAGGCGACGTGGAGGACGAATGGACTGGGAAGTGGCCAAGGAAAGAGCGGCCTCGAGGAAAAACCGCTGGGAACGTTGGGAAGAAGAACAAAAGATCCAGGAAAGACAACGGAGGAAAATGGAGGCGAAACGTTCGTGGAAGATAGAAGAAGAACGTTCGGAAACGAGGAGGAAAAACTTGGAGAAATTCCGCTACTACAGCGAACGCGTCGAACGAGCCAAGGACGCCAAAGACGTCGACCAAGGACGACAGTTTGCAAGGCTTCAAGGAGATGATCTTCCTCGACAAAGGCAGAGGCGACCCCGAGAGATGGAACGGATTGGGAACTTGAACGATAATGCAAGGATACGGAAAGCGGCCAGCGAAGCTCAAGAGTCGCTGGAAAGCTACAGTATCCAAGAATTGCGAGCGCGAGTGGCCGACTTCGAGCGTGTTGCGTCGACCGCCACGCCGTCCACAGACGAAAGGTCACGTGTGGATGAGGAGTCGAAGAACCAACGGTCCGAATCTCCCGTGCGAAGACAAGAGTTCCGGAGGAACTACAGATCCAGAAGGAACTACCCGCGAAAAGAAGCACGAGGCGAAGTTTTTCCCTCGGCAACGGGAGACGAGAAACCAAGCACAACCGATAAAAGCAACAGATGGGCACCCGAAACTAGAAGCTCCCGTGGATGGACATCCGGAGAATTCAGAATGGACGCGCAAGGCCTACTTTCCGGCTTCCAGCGCTTTTTCCGGGAAGACGAGGGCCTGGCGGATATGCCCTTCCGGGATTCTGCCTGGTCAGAAAATGGAAGGGCACCTTCTACCTCTTATCCGAGAGTTTCGAAAGAACCTGCCCAACCAAGGCAAGCTAGGGGTACTTTTGTGAAACGGAGAAGAACGAGAACTCCTCCTCATGTCGAGGCCCAGAGACGCGCCCAAGCCAAAGAAGCTGCATGGGCAGCGATCCGTGGAGAAGCTCCACCTTTGGCTGCCGGCGCAATTCTTGGTGGGAAGCAAATTGACTGGTAAATTCCTAGATGAGTTGGTGAGAGCCCTCTTCGGAATAATACATCCTGCCACCTTCGTTTGCACAATCCATCCTCACAGAGGCCGCAACGGCTCGCATGGCCAGAATGGTGCACGAACGCACCTCGCTTTCGCATCAAAATGTGCATTCAACTCTGCTTCTAGATTGGCGATTGCACGTCCTCCAGACTCGCCGTAGACCGTTTGCAGGTGCTCCAGAGTCCTTGATTTCGGCTCCACAAATGCAGTCCGATGCGCGGCGTCCCGAGTCTTAGTTTCAAATCCCCTCTTTGATTCTTTTGCGACTCTTTTCCTCCTTTTCTCTTCGCTTTCGGCGAACTTTTTGGCCCATTCTTCCGTGAGTTCCCACACGATTTCCTCCTCGTCGCTAGGTCCTTCTTCGAGTCCGTCTTCCCTGGTGTACAGGACCACTGGTCTTGGTTCGTCTTCCGTGGCATCCCTGGAGATCTTCCAACGGCGGCACGAACGCAAGAATGCTTCTCTGTGCCTTTCGTTCCACACTTGCTTGCGTCGCTCTTCGTCCTTGGCGTCCTCCATCGCGAATCATGACGACGCAGTCGTCCATCGGTGTCTTTCCTCCATGCTATCGATACACTCCCGTCCATCCGATCGAGACCTCTACCATCGAGATCTCTTTCCCCATCCTCTCGATAGGAAGCCGGACCTCTCGATGCGAGGCGTCGAAGCTCTCGATGGATGGGGAATCGGCCCCCTGTCCCTTCGTCTTCCCAGTTCGTCGCTCTGTTTCTCTCACGAATCCGAAGCAGGAACGTCTCCACGGCAAGGTTAAAACGTGACAAAACACGAGAGGTGCAGCCGAAGGCGCGCGTTTCGAAGAGGTTTCGGCGCACGTCGAGGAAGATGGCGGATCACGTCGCGAGGAAGCGACCCCCACGGATGGACGAAGCCAGCCTGAAAGCGATGAAAGCTGGATACGTGAAGCAGAAGGCCGACGAGGCGCTGAAAAAGGGAAACTACCGTGAGGCTTGGACCAAGTACACGGAGTGCCTCGAACTCAGTGTGGAACGAGAAGGACGAGACAAGCTGCTCAGCAATCGATCCATGGCGTACTGCAAGGCTCGTCGCTTCGAAGAGGCACTCCGAGATGCAGAAGATTGTACCGGCATGGCACCAAGATGGGAAAAAGGCTGGTGGAGGATGGCACAGGCCCTGTTTGGACTGAAAAGGTACGACGAAGCCATCGACGCCTACAAGAGATGCTTGGACATCAACGCCGAAAACAAAGAAGCAGATAAATCGATGTGGGATGCCGTACTGCATCTTACTACCGAGCAGGTGGCAGAAGGAATCGTGCGCATGATCGAACGCTCCCAAGAGGAAGGAAAGATGAAGATGCCTACAATCGAAGATGTCACCTTCCCTGAGAAGGTGGAGGGAATGTTTCGGCACATCAAACTCATGTCAAAAGACATGGACGATCGCAAACTCTACTTTCGCAAGTACATGGAGTGGAAGAAGGCGGGTGGCTGGAAGGCTGCTGCTGGATACACTGAGCGTGGTGCCATGTATGCAGGTGCAAAGTGCTACCTCCAAGCCAGGGAGGATGGGATGTTGGCTGTGAAACTTTTGCAGAAGCAAAAGGGCGAATTCTCGCAGCAAGCAAGGGTTATAGACGAGGAGCTCGCCTATGCTTACTCTGTGGTTGGAGAGGGATATGCGGCAGAAGCCGAGCACCCAGACCGAGATTTGAAAGAGGCTACCAAAGCCTACACAATGGCTGTCGACCTCAGTCCTGCTTGCGAACGATACAAGTCTAGACTGCAGGAGTATGGACGACCGCTGACAGATGCGCAAATCACTGAGTTGCTGCGAGAAGTGTACAATTTGTCTAGTGTCGATCTCCCTCCGTCATTTCTGGAAGAACATGGAAACAGCAAAGGTGCATCTTCACGGAAGTTTTGTGTCAGGGTTTCGGTTGTTTTCACCGCCTCTAGCCCTGCACATGTGACTGCTAAGATGCGCACAGGAATGCTGAGCCAACTTACGGAAACTTTGCAGGTGTCTCGGACAGATGTGATCTTTGATGGCATGAAGGTGCTGCCACGTAAAGGCTTACGAGTCAACTTTACAATCAATGTGCATGGGGACATCGTGCTTGGAAATGAAGTGAAACAACAAATGGAGCGCGATGCCTACTCCTGCCTTGGCGGAAGTGCCATGTTCGATGGCACTGGCGTCGGTGTTGATCAGGACGACGTGCAGGTCGAGTTGGTAGACATTACTCCATTGGTTGAATCTAAGAATGATGCAGGATCAGATGGAGATGCAACTGAAGAAGGAGAATCTAACGAAAGAAGCATTGTGGTGCCTTCCCGGCCAAAGCTGGAGCTTGAAATGCCATACAAGCTTTACAAGTTAGTCACAAGTGATGGAAGACCAGTAGAGAGAAAGGAAAAGCGCGCGTTTCAGATGTCTCGTGTTTATTACAACAGCAGTGAAAAGCCAGAGGAGGTTTGGGTCGAGATCTGCGATGGTTCTTGCCGTTGGCGACAGTCATCGTCAGAGGTGAAACTCATCGTATTGAAGGTCCCTCAAAATCTATCTCCCAAGGACCTGCATGTGGAATTCAAAACGCGGTACTTGCATGTGAAGCACAAGCATACAGGTGACGTTTACTTGGAAGGACAGCTCGAACGCAGCGTCGTCCCACAAGAGTGTTTCTGGACCTACCTTGGGGGCGATGGGGAGGATGGTTTGATGATCTTCTTGCGCAAGATGAATCTTGAACTCCTTCAAAAGTACTGGGAACATAGCAAGTCTTGGTGGCCTCGCCTCTTCAGCCACCACAGTCCAATTGAGTGGGACGATTATGAGAAGGATTACAGCGACCTCCCAGAGGTTGTGGCCATTCACCACAGGAGGACTGAGGCCATCCAAGATGCCGAAAGGAAGCAGGAGCAGTTGGAAAACAAGAAGGTCGAGTCAAGGAAAGAGCGCAACGAGTTGAGGAAGCGTACGAGGCAAGAACGCTTAAATGTTTTGAGAACTGGGCTCTTTAAGAGCTGGGTCCAGCTTGAACGGGAGAATCCAAAAATTGACCCACTTGCGAGCTCACGTCCCTCTGATGTGGATAAATTTGGACACTGAAAAGTGAAGTCGGAGGGGGGCATATGGCTTCGATTTATCAATAAGAAATGTATTATACAACGGTTCCTAGCCATTCCTGCATTTCTATGCATTGGCTGCAGCAATGACTGGGCTAGCATTCTCATCTTGATGCCCATATTTCTTCGTAATAAAGCGGAAGAAATCACGCCACAACAGCTCAAAGACAACCCAGTCCAAGGCTTGTCGGACCTGCGCATCACCCGCGCTCTTCTTTTTTTCCTGCCTTTTTATATTCGCATACATCTGCCTGGGAGATAAGCACCCCATTGCCAACCACGGAGAAATGTTACTGCTGAAGTTGTTTCCTTTGCCTATTTTCCTTCCTACATGCTCGGTTGAGCCCATGACTAGCTCCTGCAGGAACAGACCCAGTCGTTTCATTGCTTCAGTTTCCCCGCCGACCAACTTTTCACCAACTGCGCCTGTTCCACTGGTTCCAACCCTCGCTTGTTTTTTGATCCCAAGTTGTTGGAGAGTAGGTATTTCTCCAGGTTCCAACTTGCCTGGGACCTTGGGCATCCTTTTCGGCTCCTTGATTGGTTCCCTAACCGATATTTTGTGCACTTGTTCTCGGAAGGAGGCATAGGTAGAGGGCATGCTTTGCAGTTGGAAAGGCAAATCGTCGATATGATAGAGGGTGGATGCCCAATGGGTTTCCAACTTGACTCCTGCGTTTCCGAGCGCCTTTTTCACGGCTTGTTCCACGCGCATATCTTCGACGGTAGCTTCTCCGTGCGTGTACACTTTTTTGGCGCCCAGTTTACGTGCCATTTCCGGGAGGATTTGTTCCGGTTTGCCAATCCTGACGTGCAGTTCCCCTCCACGTTTTCTCATGGTTTGTCGCAGGTCCTGCACGCACTGCAGCAGGAAGGTGGTCCTGTAGGGTCCATTTCGATCGCATCCCGACGATTGGCTTGCTTCGTATTCTCTTGGATCGAAGCAGAAGACGCATGCGACGGATCGGCACGCTTTGGTGGCCGCTTGGAGTGCTGCGTGATCGTGCAGTCGCAGGTCGGCTCGGAACCAGACCAATCCAGTTCCTTTCGTGGCTCCTCCCACGCTTCCTTTGGTTCGCAGCAGATCTGGGAACATCGACGTCCTCTCACGCGTCGTTCTTTTGGGTTTCGTCTCGTTCTTCACGTCGTCGTTCGTGGGTGCGTCGACGGCTGTGTTTTCCATCACGGGATCTTTCCGCCACGTCTCTCGCGCCTCCATCCCTCCTTCTTTCTTGGTCGGCCATCTCTTTCGGTTCCACGGCCTCTTCGTCGTGCTCCACGTCCCTTTCGCCTCCACTCGTCGTGCGTTCATGCTCGCCAAACGATGCGCTTTTTCCGACACGCGTCCGTCCCTCGTTCCCTTCACAACCCATCCTCCTTCACAACCCATCCTTCACAACCCATCCTTCCTATCCTTCACAACCCATCCTTCCTATCCTTCACAACCCAACTTCACAACCCATCCTTCGTACCCGTCACAACCCAACTTCACAACCCATCCTTCGTACCCGTCACAACTCAACTTCCTTCACAACCCATCCTTGTTCACAACCCAACGTCACAACCCCCTTGGGACGCCCTTCCCACCGGGAGGGTGGGGTACGGGAGGTACGCGTTCGACCGTACGATCGTGGGAGGAGGAGGGAGGAGCGACGTGGTCACGTGGTGGCGACGGGCATGGACACACGGCCGACGTCGGTGGCGATGCGATGCATGGGACGAGCGAAGGAAGAACGCATGCACGTCTGCGTCAGAAGAAGAAGAAGAAGAAGAAGAAGGAGGAGGAGGAGACGACGTCCGATCGCTTGGCCCAGGTGGTGGGAAGCGTCCTGCTTTTCAACGCGTCGGCGACGGTTCGTGCACCACGAAGGAACCGCGACAGCTGCATCGCACCACGTGGACGCGACGCGAACGTCCACGGGATCGAAACGGAAGGAAATGACAAGAAACGAAACGAAGCAGCAGGAGAAGACGAGGAAAGCACCGACGAAACAACGATTGAAACGACGACGCACGACGTCGTCGACCACGTGGACGGATCAGGACGTCTCGCGTTCCACGTAGCGGACGAGAAGGTCGTAGATGCGCTCCTTGGCTTGGCTTCGCAGCGGACCAGACGTGCGTGCTTCCGCACGCAGCACTTTGGCACGTGCGCGTTGTGCGATCCGTTCGGACGCGTCTTGGGACAGCCTTCCAGACGACACGAACGCTTCGAGCTTCGTGGCCAAGAACCGATCCAATTCTTCCACGTACACCGACGAAGGATCGTGTGCGACCGCGACGTCGTCGTCTTGGATGTCTGCCGCGTTTCCAGGCGTCGAAGCTTCCGTCGGTGCTGCACGTGCGTCCACGTCGTCGCCGTTCGTCGCACGTGTGTCTTCTGCAGGCGCGGTGGCGACGGTCGCGCACGTTCCGTTCCTATGCTTGTCTCGCGCATGTCCTTCCCAGCTCCATATGTTCTCTCGCAAGTGTCCACATCGTGCTTCCGACACCAAGAACGGACGCCAGAACGACGCTTGCGACGCCAAGCACGTCGTCTCGTCCTTCGGCGCCGTCGTGGCGGGTGACGGATCGCTCTCTGCCGCATTCGCGTGACGAGTTGGTCCCGCTTCGACCGTCGCTGCATCTCTCGTCGCGCCTACGTCCTGCACGTCTTCGTCTTGTGCGTCCGACGTGTCGTCGACGACCGCGCCTGGTGGACTGGAAGCACGTCGGCAACGTTTCAAGTACTGCTGTGCGAGGTTCACGTACGCCATCTTTCCTTCGCAAGCTTGGTAGAGGTCCGCCTCTTCGCCTTTGGCCGCAGCAGCAGCCCACGTGCGCTCTTCCACGTCCAAAACCGCACCAGGTGGACGGTGACGCGCCGCCAAGGCCACGTTCTTCTCCACGAGACGATCCAAGAAGCGCTGCCGCACCGCACGCGGCACTTTGCAGTCGTGCGGATCGTACGCCACGATCGGACGGAGCGAGTCGTCTTCCGTCGACGCCATGGCGGACACGGTGACGAAGCTGGTCCAAGAACTGCAAGCCGAACTCACGCACGTCGAAGCCAAGGAACGGATGCGTGGAACGGAAGCGCTGGTGTCTGGGATACGTCGCGTCCAGAGAGAAGAATGGGATGCGAAACAAGCACAGACGCTGCTGCAGTTCTTTCAAGAAAGGATGGACGATTGGTCCGCCGTAGGACCAGTGCTGCGGGGATGCGAAGCCGTGCTGCAAAAAGCCGAAGACACCCAAGTCGGACTAGACAGAGAGAGCGTGCAAAGCACAATTCTAAACCTCTTTCGAAAAGCACAAGTGCCCGTGCTCTCGCAAGAATCCAGGAACGCTGCCTTGAAACTCCTGATGCGGTTGCTGA
This sequence comes from Picocystis salinarum, assembly GCA_038048775.1. Classification (NCBI taxonomy): domain Eukaryota; kingdom Viridiplantae; phylum Chlorophyta; class Picocystophyceae; order Picocystales; family Picocystaceae; genus Picocystis; species Picocystis salinarum. Next base: position 34,821 of record JBBULP010001049.1, read on the forward strand.
AGAAGCCGTATCGCAAGGACGTCGCACAACTAGGTAACGAACTGGTGGAAGGCGTCATCGCCAACGTGGACGGTGAAAGGGATCCCAGAAACCTGATCCTGGTCTTCCAAGTGCTCGTGGAACTCTACCAGACCAAATCAGATGACCCAGAGGTGCTCATCAATGCATTGCAAGAAGGAAGCGAAGATGCCATGGACCTACTGGCCTGCTACTTCCCCCTCACCTTCACGCCGCCTCCGAATGATCCGCATGGGGTCACAAGAGATCGATTGGCCGTACAGCTGTGCAGGGCAATGACCTGCTCCGTGCACCTGGTGCCTCATTGTGTGCCGTTGGTGCTGGAGAAACTCAAGTCTTCCCACGCCCAAGCCAAAGTCGATGCATTGGACACAATCTCTCAACTGGCTACGAATTTGCCTTTGGATGCCATGCTGGATGAAATCATGGTTGTGTGGAGGGCGTTGAGATCAGAGATCGTGCCATCGGACGATTCTCCGGATCCAGAGTTCCAAGAGCAAGCGACCCGTGCCATGGGGAAATGCCTGCGTGCATGGTGGAGCGCACCAACGCCCATGGGGGGGAACCTTGCAACACTGGTGGTCACAGACAAGGTCCTCGAAGAAGCATTGGACCACATTCGGCAAACTGTTGAGAAAGGATCGACGGATATGCGAGGCGAAAAAATTACGAGGGCTGCTCAATCTTTATGCACTGCCTTGGCATCCTCTTCAACCTGGTGCACCGATTTGGTTGCAGAGAAGTTGCTGCAAAAGATACTGCCCTATGCGGCTGACAAGATGCCCCAGATCACGCAGGAATACGCCCTGGGCTTTGCATCCTCAATCGCTGCTTCGGCAAAGAAGGTCTTGCTTGAAGCTTCCCAAACTCCAGGGTTGACATTACAAGCACCCCTGGCAACATTCAAAGACGATTTGCTTTCGTGCTTCATAGCCCACATGAACGGCAAGGGGCGGCCTAAAGACCTGGCCACGGCAGGTGCTGTTTCCATGGTAACTTTTCCAGCCGCATATGACATTGTGCCAAGACTCCAGTGTCGGTCAATTCTTGAACAGCTCATGAAAGACTGTGTCCTTCTGGAAGAAGAAGAGATAGCCAAAGGGCACTCTCTACCTGTGGTGGGACTTTTGGAGGCAGGGAAATCAGGCAAAACAGAGTTGGTGAAAGACTTCATCATCCCCCAGATTGCTACCAGTTTCAAAGAAGACGATGGTAAGACTCTAAGGAGCAAATCGATTCTTTCTTTGCTTATGCGCTTGTGTAGTGAAGTACCAGACCTCGAGCTTCTCTGTATGGAGACATTGCAAGACATTTTTGACCACTCCCTGGAGGAAATAAAAACTGCACCAAATAAGCTGAGCGGCGTCTTAGAAATTCTCTCTACAAGAGTCCTTCAAAAAAGTGGAATGGAGGGAAGGAGTTGTGCTGATTTGGCAGCAAGCATTGTCCCCAAACTGCTCGCTGAGGGAATTGCCTATACTAGCGAGATTTTGGAGGAGGCAGAAAAATGCGTTGCATGTTCCATGACCTTGTGCAGTCCACAACTCCAAGCAGAGTTTGCAGATCTTGCAATTACTAGTATGCTTGCAAAAGACTTATCTTCTTTTTCTGTGCAGTCTGCTGCGCTTTGTGCACTTGACTCCAGTGTAGAACTACCTCAGATCAATGAGTTGGTGGAGATCTTGACTGAGAGGATTGTTCTTGCAGGAAGCACTGAAAATGCAAGAGCAGAAGTGGAGTCTGCCGTTGTACTTCTAGCATCAATCATCAATAAAGCAGCAGCACCGCTTGTTGACACCATCCTTGCATCATCTGCGTGGGATAAAGTTAAGTTTGCATTGGAGCAGAAGGACCCTGCAAATATGGTGGAGTGCGTAATGGCCTTGGTGTGGGTTACGAAGGCCTTGGCAATGAGGAAACACCCTCTCACCTCCATTTACACTCAACACATCATCGATACGTTGAAGGCCGGGCTTGCCCAAATTAAAGACGAAGCTGGCCGTTCTGATGCTGTTGCTGGCTATCGCTGGCTTCGGCTTTGTACAGCATCCTTTGGCATTATACTGCGAGATTTCGAATTTGCACTTTCAAAGGATCTTGGTGCAGTTACCAACGTGCTATACAAGCAAGCTTTCTTCATGAGTACCCTTCCGGTTTCATTGGACCTACTTGGCAGTGCCCCGCCAGATGGCTTAGATAGAGCAGCATTTGTTTCGGTGGTTTCAAACCTAGCCATTTTTTCTCCTCCCTCTCTGGTCATGGACTGGCTGGACAGTGTCTTGCCAATTATTATCGATAGCCTCGTCTGCCTGGCAGCAGGTCCACTGCGTAGCAACGAGCTGGTCCTAGCAAATGAGGTATTTCTGTCGAATTTACTGATGGAGGCAGCATATGCAGAAAAGATGCGTGCTCACCTAAAGAAACTTGTGGAAGCATTGACTTTTCTCATTGAAAACCACAGCAGTGGTAAGGTCCGTGAGACAGCAGTTGAGTGTTGTGTGGTAATGCTTGATAATGTCGGCTATGAACATTTGTACCCCTATCACAAAGTTGTTACACAGGTACTGCATGAGGCCTTCGGTGACAAGCAGCAAACAGTGAGAAAGGCAGCAGTGAAAGGCCACCGTGTGTGGACGGCAACTTTTGCTACATAGCCCAGTCTTGCACCGTGCAGGCCGACAAGATCTCAGAAGAAAATTGCTCAGAAATACAGGTCCATCACACCGCATGCTTTCAAGAAGCTTGTGCGGTCACGAGGGCTGTGTTATTTTGGCATGTCCATTACAACATGTGCAAACCACATTTATGGAGACCTTCGAAGGAAACGAGGGACCAGCAACTACAGTGCCAGAACGGATTCGCTCCATGATTTCAGCAACAGACGAGAGATTGTGGGCAATGCTTCTGCAGATTCTTGGACCAGCTTCTGTGTGTCGATTCTACCATGCACAAGGCCCATCAACGATCTCACTTCCTGGAGGTGTAGCCTGTTGTCGTCTGTAAATGCAATAAGAAGCTCCTTCCGAAGCTTGCTGTCTAACAACACAACCTTTGCAATGTCTTTCAAGGTGTCATTCAAGTCCAGATCACCCCCGCCATCCCTGGCTAGACATATCAAGTTTTCTAACCTTTCCCACTGAAACTTACCATCCCTGAATAATACTTGAAACAGGCGCTCACGCAATGCTGGATCTTCATCGGTCAACAAACGCTTGGCCACATAAGGATAGGCCACCTCGAGAAACTTGAAATCTGGGGTCAGCGTCATGCAGATGCCCTCTTGGGTAAGGAGCGAACGGATCACGAGGGAGTATCTTTCTGGAATTCGTATCGGGTACCTGTATACTAGCCTGTTGAACCTTGCTGTCACCGCCCTAAAGTTGAAAACTTCCAGGCTTTGGCCTAGCGAATCTTGCCATATCTTCTCCAACGCTGGCACAATCGGAGAGACATCGGTTCCAGGTGCAAGGAAGCCGAGCCTCATGAAGTCACCAGCCATTTCTTCATAATCCTCATTGATTGCGTGGACCACGGCATCAATGAGAATTTGCTTGTTTCGACTGCTCAGCTCAGCAACATTCCCAAAATCCACATAAGCTATACGCCCGTCCCGCAGCGCAAAAATATTCCCAGGATGAGGGTCGCCATGAAACAGCCCAAATTCCAGCAGCTGTCGCAAGCCAGATACCACACCCACTCGGATGAATTCCTCCACATCTATGCCAGCATCCCGTATACCTTGTGGATCGGTACACCTGATCCCATCAATCCATTCCATGACTATTACTTTCGAAGTACAGAGGGAGCTGAAGACCTTCGGAATTTTCACATATGGATCATTCTTGAAATTCTCGTAAAAGTCCTTCAGATTCCTTGTCTCTTGCACATAGTCCAACTCCTCCATGATCTTCTGTCCAAATTCGTCCAGAATGAGCTGCGCATTACAGCCGAGCCTTTCAAGCGCGAATGGGTTGATCAGGTATGCCAGTTTTCTAAACAGGAAAAGGTCGCGTGCAATTATGGGTCTGATACCCGGACGTTGAACTTTCACAGCCACCAGCTCTCCGTTGGACCTAAGCCTAGCTTTGTACACCTGCCCAAGCGAAGCTGCGGCGATCGGCGCGTCACTGATTTCGCTGAACACGTCGTCCAACGATGTCCCAAGTTCGTTTTCGAGGATTTCGAACGCTTGCGCGTTGGAAAACGCAGGTACGTCGTCCTGAAGGATGCACAACTCGTTCATGTAGTCTTCACGTATAATGTCGGGTCGGTTGGCGAGAACCTGTCCAGCTTTGATGAAGCTCGGTCCGAGACTGACGAGCATCTCTCGCAACTGAGCTGCGCGACTCTTCACACGCTGTGGCGTCGGCAGGTCCTCCTCCACGATTCCATCCCACGCCAGAGACAGTGCAAACCCTCCCAACTTGCCGGTGACTTCCAGCACGCGTCCAATTACTCTGATGCGGTCTCCTGGAGTGGCCAAGGCTTCTTTTTGGATGCGTCCTGGCGTGTATGCGCGTTGCGCCACGCAGGCTCCTACTTCCAGCTCAAACTGTTCCAGGAAGGAAGAGTCCTCGTCGGCGCGCACGGCGACGGCTCGTGCGCGTACATCTGGAGCTCTGTGGATCCTCCTGCTTCCTATTGCTCCGCTTCGACTCGATGCAAGAGGAAAGAACGAAGCGCGAGAGCTCGTGGCGTGCGCGTGTGCTCGCATCGCGTCGTGTGTGGACGTGGCGACCGCATCGGTCCTATCTCCTCTGCATCGATATCTCATCCGGAAGATTGCGATGAGAAAGGCCAAAGATCGCGATATCTAGAGATTGCGATGGAAGATCGCGATCCGTCGAGATAGATGTCGATATCTCCAGCAGGGAATGGGGTTGGGGTCTGTGCTGTTGCTCTTACCGACACACAACGATCCAGGTGCACAAGAGATATTTTCAAGCGGTGCGGTAAAAGTGGGCATTGGGAGTGCGAGGAGTATACTTACAGTGGAGTCAGACCGTTCCTTTGTACAAAAGAATGACAAGTGAGCGCTGGTGGAGCGCTCAGTAGTAGCCAGTGGGCATGGAAGGACAACCGTACGTGCTGAACGGCGTCCATTCCACCGGCGCATCCCGTTGGCTGCGTAGGGGAGTGCAAGCCATGGCGCGTGTGGTTTTGGGGGCCATGCAGAAATCGGGCGCGTGCAAGGAGGAATCCGAGTAGTGATACCTGCCTGCGCACCCGTTGCTGTACATGTCTGCACGGGACTGGCCCCATTTGGAACCATGACGAGAGCAACACAGCCACGTGATTCTTAGCCCGTTGTGGTGCCCGCCTGAGAACAGGATCCCAGGATGGAAGCGGCAGCTGACCCTCTGGTTGGTCCCGTCCCGAAACACCTTCCCGCAAAACCGACACACGTGACGTCTTTGGAGTCTCGAATACGCGATCCTGCTCACACACGTGGTCTTCACACCAGTTCTGCCGTGGCTCGGCGGGTTCTTGTACGCACGCGAAAGCGTCTCCGAATCGACGTTCGGGAAGTGCGCTTGTATGAGCTGTTCCCAGATGTTTTCATCGGCGATGAGACTCCTCCAAGCGCGGCAGACTGCGGCCGCGTTGGCAATGCTACACGCATCCAGCCTTGCCAGCACCAGTGCGAACGCGTCCGGGGTGAGGAGCACCTCTCCGTTCGACGCGTCTTCCGCATCTCCTTCCATCGTCGACCGGTCCAACGAAGACGCGCCGACAGGCACGTGCTCTTCGCGTCACGTGCTCGTTTCGTTCCACGTGGACGAAAGTGAAGACACTTCGTTTCACTTCGCACGACCGATCGTTCCCATCCCCCTCGAAACCCGAACCGGGATCTCCATGTGACGACGAGGACAACTCACGAGGTCCTGACCAATCCTCGACGGTATATGGGATCGGGAGGGCAAGGAGCTGGTCTTGGATCCAACCGACCGTGGAGGTGGCACGTGGGATGGTTGTGGAATGCGCGGTCGTGGACCATCACGACCATACGGGATGCAAATGAAGACGAGGCGCGACGTGCGATCCGCGGTACGTGCATCCACCTCGGCACGGATCCAACTCGGGCTTGGGAGAACCTGGAACTCATCCCACGATGCAATTTTCCACTTTTGCGAAGTTCGTTTGCGAATAACAACGACGCAAAAGATAATCCTAATGCTCTATTTGTCTTCTCACATGAATCATCGGCAGTGGTTTAGTCGTACTCCTTGGGCTCCATCCATCCTTTCGCCCGAATCGCTCCATCGCAACAGAGAATGTGAGAGATCCTCCATGTCGACAATCGTGAATGAGGTGTTCAAGAAGCGCTAGACATCCCATCCTCTGCTTTTCTTACGTCTCCAAGGAGAGAACCAAGAGAGTAGCAAAGGTACAAAGCTCGGACGTTCGTGCCTAAAACACTCACTTGTTCCATTCCGAGCCATTGCTTTCCAAAATGCCCAGATTGGAAAATCGTTTCCTTTGATGAAAGCGCATGTGTGTGTCCTTGTGGGTTTCCTTTGGTTTGAGAGGTTGCAATTCGAGCGATCTAATTTGGTCCGTCACCCTCCTACACTCTTCCTTGCCTTTCAGCGGTTTCCTCCCGCATACGCAAGGACGTGTCCCTTGGTTGTGCCCGATGTTTCTCTTCGTTTGGGCAGATGCCGATGTTTGTGACGTCCATGTCCACGGTCGGACGTAGGAGTGAAACACCGCCACATCCCACCGTCGGACATACTTGCTTTCACACCGTGCACATCACGACCCTGGTGGATCCAGACCTCCCCAACCGTTCTTTCCTTCCTCCTCTTCCACGTCTTCCCATGCGCCCTTCGTCGCTCGTCCACCTTGCGTTGGTCCATCCTGCGGTTCTGTCCCCCTTTCCCTGTCGGTCCGTCTTTTCGCACCTGGGTGAGGCACCTCTCCCCTCTTTCTCACCCCTCCACCTCCTTCCAATGTGCGGTGAGGAATGGATGGGGTTCGGGATGACGTGGATCCGACGACGGATCTCCTTCGCCCCGTCTCTCCCTCTGTGTCTCTCCCTCCCTCTCGGCCTCACCCAGAGGGGGGGGTGACGAAACGATGCTTAGGGTTCCGACACCGTGGTGGGACGAGACGACTGCAGAAGACGGCGAAGACGCCATGGCTGCACGCGCGTGTGCGCACCTGGACGTGCCGATGCGAAGGAGGAGGAGCGTGGTGGAGAGAGAGAGGCGGACGTGGAGGAAAGGGGAAGGGGTGGGAGGGGAAGGGAAGCCCCGAACGGGAAGGAAAACCACGAGACGGACGACGTGTCGTGGGAAACAAGAAGACCATGCGGAACGCGTGGAAAAAGCGGCGAGCTCGCCACTCCCGCCGCATCAGATCGACGAAAAACTGTTCACCATGCTCAAGGCGTCCAGGAGGGTGAGAGGCGTGCCGTTGTACGTCATGTTGCCCTTGGACACCGTCACCGTCGCCAACACCCTCAGCCACGTCAAGGCACTCCACGCCGCACTCAGAGCACTACGTAGCGTAGGTGTAGATGGAGTCATGGTAGACGTCTGGTGGGGAATCGTAGAAGCTGCTGGACCCACCATGTACAACTGGTCCGCCTACAAAGCACTCGTCAGGATGGTCGCGTCCGTTGGCATGCGACTCCAAGTCGTCATGTCGTTCCACGCGTGCGGATGCAACGTGGGAGACAGCTGCGTTGTCTCGCTACCACCGTGGGTGCTAAGCGTCGCAGAAGACATACCGGATGTGCTCTACACAGATCGACACGGAAACAGAAACACGGAGTACCTCTCCCTCGGAGTCGATGAAGTGGACCTCTTCTATGGCCGCACCCCGCTGGAAATGTACAGGGATATGATGCAATCTTTCAAAGAAAACTTCCACGAGTATCTGGGTACTGTCATCACCGAAGTAGAAGTGAGCCTTGGACCCGCAGGCGAGTTACGCTACCCCTCGTATCCTAGGGAATTCTGGCGATTTCCTGGCATTGGAGAATTCCAATGCTACGACAAATTCATGCTTGCACACTTGAAGGCAGCAGCAGAAAGAGAAGGGCATTCAGAGTGGGGTCATGGTGGACCACACGATGCTGGGGATTTCAACAAATGGCCGGAAGAAACTGGTTTCTTCAAAAGCGAGCACGGGTCTTGGAATACACCTTACGGTCACTTTTTTCTCAAGTGGTACAGTGAGATGCTCATTGAACACGGGGATCGCGTTCTTAGTCTGGCCTCAGAGATCCTCAGCAACACAGGTACAGTTCTTGCTGCCAAACTGCCAGGAATTCACTGGTGGTACAAGTCGAGGAGCCATGCTGCAGAGCTCACGGCTGGCATCTATAACACGCGGGATCGGGATGGGTATAAACCGGTGATGAATATGCTTGCAAAGCATGGCGCACTTTTGAATTTCACTTGTGCAGAAATGCGGGACAGTGAACAGCCAGTTGAAGCAATGTGTGGGCCAGAGGGCCTGTTGATGCAGGTGCGGCAGGCCGCCAGCGAGCATTCAGTTGCTGTGGCAGCAGAAAATGCCTTGATGAGGTTGGATCGTTCGGCGTACGATCAAATCATCCGGAATTCCTACCACTCTTACTCTCTGTCTGGAGACCCACTACCAAACTTTGTCTCTTTTACGTTCCTCCGAATGCACGAAGCCCTGTTTGAACCAAGCGAATGGAAGAACTTTGTACAATTTGTAACAGCCATGGATGCTGAGGGCGAGCATGCACCACTTAGAACCACTCAGAGCAGAGATGTTCAACGTGAAAGTGGTGTGGAAGTTGATATCGGAAGCAAAGACGATGGTTTGACCATCTTTTATAATAAGCAAAATCAGCGGCAGGAGCTGGGTAGTGGGAGTTGGACCAGCAGAATAAGACTTGAAAGTTCAAGTACTTTATTTGAAAAAAGACCATGAAACACTGAAGTCTCACGGCAGAGCAATCTGCACAACTGCTTTCATGAACTTCAATTTTCCCCTTCATTTCATTTCCTTCAATACTCCATGCAGTGTGTCTAGGTCTTGCAGATCGATCATTGCAGTTCCAGTGTTTGACATTGCCTTTTCAAGTCTCACGACCAGTTGTTGGAGTTTCTCTTTTGCCGAAGCAATCGGTTGTCCAGTTGCCTTCGGTGAAAAAGATGCTGGACGTGTGTCAACTGCACCAGTGCTCTTCCTTGCAGTTGCCGCACCAGCTGTGGGCTTCGCTAGGTGGTTGTGCTTCTGGCTGTGGCTGACCATAACAAACCCATCATCGTCACACCGAGACGTGCTAAGTGTGTTTCGTATCCTCTCTGGAACCACAGGGTCTTCATGTGTAGGTAATGAGGACAAGATACTCACCAGTGCCTTGGTTTTTTGAAGCACATCCTCCATGTCCGTAATTGTGGAGAAATACATGAGGTGCTGCAGGCATGCCGAGTTGTCTTTGGCTTCGAGCAATCTATCCCTCATGCTCAAAATCATGGCCACCGCAAAACCTTCCACCATGAAGCCACAGCCATCCCAAGGTATATGAGGCGTGTGGTCTGTTGCGGCCGAACAAAATTCGTTCTCGAAGAAGATGTCCCAGAGGGCGAAGAGTTCATGAATGGACATCTCCCTTCCAAAGAGCAGGCGAAACCACTTGATGGAAAAGAGCTGTGGCTCTACCTGGTGCTTTTGCAGGTGCTGGTAGACTACAGGATCTGCGCGCTGAAGTGCTTGCATCATCCTTTTGCATGCTTCGATAATGGGCGCAGCTTTCGTACCGACGGCTCCCTTGGGGCGATTTCGCGGCTCCCTCGTTCTTCGTCGCGGTTCATCGTTGGATGGCGATTCGTAGTAGGTTCTCAGCCTTCGTACTTTCAGGGTTTGAAACTCGTGCGCTGTATCGTCCCTCTTGTCCGAAGGTCCAGCTCCCATGATAGCACTGAAGAGTGCGAAAGCATCATGTTCAACATATCGCAGGTCGGTTGGACTGGCGGTTGCTTCGACAGACATCTCCGCAACCCCGTCGAAACGTTCCAACACGTCACTTGGAGGCATTCCTTCCGCATCTTCCGACTTTGCAGCGTCGCCGTACACGGCGAAGTAGACGTTTCCCAAGATTTCGTGCATGCCTTGTCGATAGCCCAAGTCGGAGTGGATCTGAGACCAGATCAAGAGTACGTTCGTGAGCGAACTCCGCACTCGTTCGCACTCGAAGAACTTCTCTCCCGGATGGAGACGCACGATGTCTTGTTTGATATCTTGCTGCAGCTCCGCGAACTTCCAGTACTGGTTCCAATTGCTCTCTGGATTTTGCGACAGCGGATTGTTGACCGTCGAAACCTGGTTGTCTCGATACCGCGGGTCGCACAGGTACTTCGAAGCCTTGGTGCGATACATGCTGCGCCAGGAAGCGCATTCGGACGTCCATGCGTCTTCGGATTCGCCCAAGACGCGCAAACACACGCGCCATCGCACCGAACGTGGCGCGTCCATCGCGTCCATGGACCGCCTCTCCTTTTCCTCGTCCTTTCGTCCGACTATCTCCTCCCGATCGATTGGAGATGCCTGTTCCTTCTCCATCGGGACCCGATTTCCCGATCAAAACGCCATTTTACTAGGAAAACCGTGGTCCAGACGAACGAGAGACCGAGGAAACGGAGGTGGAACCGCTCCAGTCGGAAACAGGTCCCCCCGCGTCCCAAACGACCATTCACCACCGAGGACTGGGGGGCAATTATGCATAGATCCTCTGCGAGTCATGTCGTAGATTTGGATGCAGGTGATCTGGCGCCAAGCGCATGCGTTCAAGTCGCAGGTGGACGAGGCGGTCGACGTCGCAAATGGACGGAGCTTCGCAACGCAGCACCGGGACGAATTCCAGGGAATCCACGTACGTGCTGGAAGCCCTCAGCAGCCTGTCTGCTAGCGAGCTCTCGGACAAGGCAAAGGACCTCAACGCGAGGCTCGAGCGGCTGGACCGGGAAGAAGCTGTCCAAGTGGCGCGAGCTCGAGCGTTAGGAATGGTGAACCAAGACAAGGCAAAGCAAACGACGCCGGTCAAGAACGAGATGCCAACGCAAGAACGAAAGAGCCCGGAAGGTTGATGCGACCCTTCGGAAGAGGCATGGCACAGCACGTCAACCAAATCGCACGAATTTTCGAATAAAAACCACCGCCCTATGCAATGTAGGGAGTAGCACGCCTTTCGTCCTCGTCGTTCCATCTTGTGAGGGTCTTGCTGGGATAGCAACACATGCGGAATCGCGGACCCAGGATTGCGGCCATTCCTTCACCAAGGGTCTGGACAGCCTCCTCGTCTACACCGCCGTATGGCTCCCGATAGCCGGTGACAAATACACATCCCATTGGACGACCTACCGCAATAAAGATGTGCATCAAACTTGCCAGTAGCTCATCTGCAATCGGCGTTGTGGGAGGCACGGAAGGAAGCTTGGAAATGGCCATGGCATATGGGTTGGTGCCTTCATAACTGGACATGCCTCCACGTACAACGTTATGCCGTCGCAGTGCAGGTGGAAGGATGGTTCCCGAGACCAAGAGCACAACTTCGCATTCCTGCAACAATTCGGACAGTGCCAGTGCGAAGAGGAGATGAAAGTGCTTGTTTTCTAGTGTGGTGTTCACCGCCAGCAAGGAAACGACGGGACAGCCTGCTTCGTCGCAGAAGTTGCACAGCTGCACCGGATGCTGCAATCCTTCCGACCTGAGTATACTCTTCGTTTTCATTCCCACCACCCCAACGTCGTAGACGCGTCTTTGATACCGCTCAGATTCCACGTTCGAAACGCACGCGCAGCCGGCACCGGAAACGTCGCACACGCCGACGAAGGCCGTGCTGGCCACTTCTACCCCATCCGGGAGCACCAACCTCACGTCTCGATCTTCGCACGTGTTCCTGTCGTCCATTGTATCGCTTCTTTTCCAGCTTCGTATCGCGAGCGAAGCGCGAAAGCGCCACGAAGGTGGCGCACGACGCGCGGAGACACGCCACCACGTCCTCGTGCGAATGACCTGCGAATATTCGTTTGGTCCCTTGCGAATCCCCAGGGAATATTCGATCGTGTCGGTCCGTCCCGGACGGCCTCGCGACCCGCAGAGGATCGCGGGAGCGGTCTTTGTTCTCTCTGGGGTGTCCTCTGCGGTCCATGCGCATCGGAACCGCACGTGGACAGGCGTGCAACCAGCTGCTCTCGACGACGTGGTGTTTGCAAGCAAGGCGCGGCATAGCAACACGCACGTGTGCGCATTTGCTTCCCATTGGTCCCACCTCGAGATCCGAACGGACCGCTGGAAGGGTCGAGAGGACGTTCGAAGTCCTCGTGCGACGGTCGATGTTGAGCCCTGCGAGCGATCCGGGGGTGGCGTCGCTGGACCTGGAAGGTGCCAACGGAAAACGCAGGAAGAAGTCGAACACAAGGCCAGAAAGCACAGTGCTTGCTTCTGGAACACGCAAGTGGACTGCAGGAGAAAAAAGCAAGGTGTTGGAATACATCCAGAAGTTCGGCGGAACTGGTCCACAGAAAGATTACGCAAGCGTACGGGACGCACTCGTGAGAGACTTTCCAAACGTCTTCGGCGCAGGATCCGTCAAGGAAATCACCAGGCAACAGGTCCGGAACATTGCACTCGCAAACATCAAACTAGGGATGTTGACGCTAGACGAAGGGAGGAGTCTCGTCTGCGATCTATGTCGCACCTTTTATGAGCATGGTTGGTGCTCCGGCACAGGGGGAGGGGTCAGCATCAAAGTAGACGAAAGGATCATCATGGCACCGAGCGGGGTGCAGAAAGAGCGGATGCTGCCGGAGGACATGTTCGTGTTGGACACGGATGGCATCATCCTTGAGGAAGGGGTGCACCGATTGCCCGAAATGCCTCGTCCGAAACTCAGCGAGTGCGCACCCCTCTTCATGGAGGCCTACAAACAACGCAATGCTGGAGCGGTGCTTCACAGCCACGCATTGGAGGCCATGTTAGTCACTCTGATCGACGAATCAGCAGCAACCTTCACAGTCACACACTTGGAAATGATCAAGGGAATTCATGGCCATGGATACCACGATGTCCTCACTGTGCCCATCATCGACAACACGGCCCGTGAATGTGAACTCACAGCCTCACTGGCTCAGGCTATCCATGATTATCCGGACACCTATGCGGTGCTTGTGAGGAGGCACGGAGTCTACATATGGGGTGACAGTTGGGCGCACGCGAAAACACAAGCAGAATGCTACCACTATCTTTTTAAGGCAGCTTTGGAGATGAGGAAAATGGGGATTGACCCTTCAGTGTCCACAATCAATGGTAACTGATGTACGCCGTGCTTCCTCCGATCCCAAAGTCCGACGATGTGACGGCTTGCTAATAGTACACCGTTGTCTTTGTGTAGGGAGAACAAACGCTGTCATACTCGACATTGAAGGAACCATTGCACCAGTATCCTTTGTCGCCGACGTGCTCTTTCCATATGCGATGAGAGAAGTTCGTCGACATTTGCAGGACACCTGGCACCACCCGGAGACAAGGTCTTGTCTTGCCGAACTCCAAAGCTACCTGGACGCAGATGGATACACAACACCTCAACCTTCTTCCACGGAGCAGCAAATGCTTGATTATGTTTCTTCTGCATTGATCGACATGATGGCAAAGGACAAAAAATACACCCCGCTGAAACGATTGCAGGGTGCCATTTGGCGTAGCGGGTATGAGAAGAAGGAACTTGTTGCCGATGTGTTCGATGATTTGGTGCATTCCTTGCAGCGGTGGACATTCCGGGGTATCAAGGTGTACATCTACTCGAGCGGAAGTCGAGAGGCGCAAGGGCTGTTGTTTGGTCACACACAGTATGGGGATCTCCGCCGGTACATCTCTGGCTATTTCGACACGATGGTGGGACCCAAAAATGACGCGAACAGCTATCAGGAGATAGCCCTTTCCATCGGTGAGCCCGACACGAGCAAAATCCTGTTTGCTACCGACGTATTTGCCGAGGCAGAGGCTGCATCACGGGCTGGTATCCGGGCCGTGCTGGTGGTGCGGCCTGGAAACAAACCCTTGCCATCAGCGCACGAGTTTCCGACGGTGCATGACACATCCGAATTCGATGCATTGCTTTGATGGGGAATTGACATCTCTTTCCCGCTACAACTTCCTCCTACCTCTTCATCCAATCCTGCCCTGTCTCCTCCATCCATGCCAAGCCTTCGTTGCATCCATGTCGAAACCAAACGCCCCAACAGCATTCTAGTTACCGTTGGGACGAGGGATGGATGCACGGGGTGGGGGGGCCTGCTCCAACGGTCGTCTCGCCCTGGACTCGCAGCAGCCACAGGGGCGTGAGAGCATCCTCTGCGGGTCACGTTCAAAGGTTCCGTTCGATTCAAAACCAACGAAGACAGCTCGAACAATCCCACCGGGTCTATCCTCCAACGCACGTGTCGAACCCGAAACACTCTACCCTTTTTCTTTATGTGTAATTCTGGTTCAAAGTATCATCTACCGTGGAGGAAGTTCGCGCCCCCTCGTTCGTGCCCTTTTGCACCGATGCCCGCAGAGGATCCGCGGTGCAGATCCCTGCCCGTAACGGATTCCTCGACGGGCAACGTAGGGATTTGTGCATCGTGTGCGAGGTGGGATGGCATTTGCACGCCAACTCCGAACGCGCATCGCCGACGTGTTTGCGACGATGGAGGACGCTTCGTCGCCTCTGACACCTCGGAACGGTCGAAACAGGAGGCGTAGCTTCGTCAAGACGCCTCTGCGCTCGCCTGCACGCCATGCCAAGGTGCGTGAAAGCCGAGGACGGAGCCCAACGCGAAGGAGAGCGACGGAAGGATGCTGACGAAGGAAGGAAACGCGCTGCAACGCTACGGTCCTGTAGGCCGTGTTGAGTCCGAACAACGACGAGGAGGAGAGGGTCGATGGGAGGAAGAAGTTGTCGACCAAAGCCAGGAGGAGGTCGGCTCTGGGACCGAAGGACATCCAAGTGGCGCAGATCAGCGGCAGGATGCTGGACTCGTCCCAAATCAAAGAGCTCTACTCCAACTGTATCAAGCTAGCGTCGGAAAACAAAATCAACCAGAAAAATACCTGGTCACTACAGCTTATCGATCATATCAACGATCTTGTCAAGCCAAGCGAAGAAGATGGTGACCAAACGAACTTCCAGAAAGCATCATGTACGCTTGATGCCGGTGTGAAAATCTATTCCTACCGTGTTGATTCAGTACACAACGAAACCTTCAAGGTACTCGGAGGACTGAATCGTACTTCTCAAAATGACGAAGGGGAAGAAAACGACAAAGAAAACTCCGGTGAGTCCGTGCAAGACACGTCGAAGAAGAGAAGGGGAAATGCCTCCGCGCAGTCCACCCTTGAAGCCAGCTTTGAGGCATTGAATGTGAAGAAGTTCGATGTCACCTTCTCTGTGGATCCACTCTTCCACAAAACATCGGCCCAGTTTGATGAGGGAGGAGCAAAAGGTCTCCTGTTACACAACCTCCACGTCCACAGAGGATGTCAGCTGGTATTCGATTCGAGCGAAGTGCCAGACTACGAAAATGAAGAAGTCAACAAGCAAAAGCACTTCGTTGTGGATCTGAGCTCCATGGGATCCTGTTTGTCAGATATACGTGGCAACGCTTCAGACGGTCAAATTGCACCACTGACAGATTCGCTGCGAGTCATGCTTGGATATTCTACCAGAGCCCAAGCGGAGGACCATGCAGCCTCCATCATGTTGGGCGTGGACACATCGCAACTGCCCTCCACCAGTACAGGTGGAGCCTCTGAAATGCATGCGTTTGGGACTGCCAGTCTGGCTGAAGATGATGACGAAGATGATTTTGGAGATGCTTATGGGGGATTCGACGACTCCGGTGATGAAGATTCTGCAGACATGAAAGAGAAGTGGGCAGGATCTGACCGCGAAGGTCAATCCATGGGAGTAGATATTGGCAGCGGGCACCCAGCTCCTGGCTGGCTCAAGGCTTTGGAAGGCAGTGTGGGTCAGCTGACCTCCACCAGCAGCTGGGCAGGTGCATCACACTGGCGCTACCGGCTGCCTAAGACTACAACTGCGGACAGCCAAGATGTAGCAACGACAAGCAATATGACAAAATCAAAGCAAAAGACAGGTCCTCTCATTGACTTTGAAAATCTCCCAGAGGTTCCGAAAGGTGCATTTGACTTGGCTCGAAAGACCAAGCAGGGATACAAAGACATTGATCTAGTCACACCCTCCACACAGGCAGCTACGCTGCTCCCTCGGGATCTCCACTACCAGGCCGTATCCTTGGCAAGACTTTTCCTGAAGCCCTTCACGTCTATTTGCACTGCACCTAGGAAAGAGAATGCAGCTGATGATTACGGTTTCGGATACGAGGGTGCCTCCGATGACGAAGATGACTCTGCAGACTTCAGTGGCGTTGATTGGAGCAATCAATGGGAGCCAAGTAGTGCTGAACTTGGAGAGGGGGAGGATCACGATACAGATCTCCTGCAAGCTCCACGTCAGGTCGGAAAGATTGAAGTTTCCTATGCCAGGCAAGCCAAGCAGGTGGACGTGCGTATTCTGAAAAAGGTTGTATGGAAACTGATGCAAGAGCAAGCTAGAGAGGGTCCCTTGGATGCAGATGGTCGTTCCACATGTTCCTTTGAGAAGGTCATCGCTTCTTTACCTCAAGATTGTGCGGCAGGTGCAGCGGAGGACATATCTGTTCACCTGTGTTTCATCTGCCTCCTCCACCTGTGCAACGAGCACAACTTGGCATTGTCCGGCCGCGAGGACTTGTCTGGTTTACAAATCTTGCACGTGCCAGTATCTAATTGACGCCTGTCTCGTTTGCGGTCGCATTCCACTCTGTTTCCCTGGTCCTCTCACTGCACTTTTGCATCGATGTCTTTCGGATGATGTACATGAGAAACGGGAGGTCTTCCAAGCTCCATGTCTTTCGATTCGACAGTCTCGACGATGTGCGACGCGAGGAGCGCGTTTCGCGAAGCAGAGAAGCAATACGCGCTGCGGAAGGTGCGCGTGCGTCGGCGCTGGGAGGTGGCGGACGTGGATCTCACCGACGTGGTGGATGCACGTGAGCTGCCTTGCGACGCCTGCGGCACCGCCTCGATCCAAGGACATCCTGGACTGCTGCTCTTGCCGCGTGCGCTCTGTGCTTCGGAGCAAGCAACACTTGCACGCATGGCACTCGAGCACGTGCCTGGTGGTGCGAGGCGCACGAATTTAGGTCCGAAGCACGGATGTGTGCGCGGCATTTGGGAGGCTTCGCGACGCGGCCATCGACTCGTGAAGACGGAAGGACGTGCGCGTTGGACGCCTTCTCGTGACCACGACGGCGAAAGCATGGACGAACAATGTCCGAAAGCGTCCGCATTGTTGCAGAAGTTGCGATGGACGTCTTTGGGAGCGGCGTACGACTGGTCCACGCGCAGCTACGATCCTGAAGGACCAGCTCTGCCGCTAGAGCTCGTGCGTTCGTGCACTTCGTTGATGCGGCAATGCAACGTCGATGGCGAGGAGTTCGTGGCCGAAGCTGCGCTGGTCAACTTCTATCGGCCTGGAGACGTCTTGTGTGGTCACGTGGACGATGCCGAGGCGGATCTGGAACAGCCACTGGTGAGCATCAGCCTTGGTTGCACTGCCGTGTTCCTCATGGGTGGACGAACACGTGAAGTAGCACCCACACCCATCCTACTCCGCAGCGGTGACGTGGTGATCCTGATGGGAGATGCGCGCAAGTGCTACCACGGCCTGCCGCGAGTGTTCGGGAAGGAGACACAAGAGCCAAAGCTATTGCCGGCATTGCGGCCCAAGGAAGTCGACGAGGAGTTTCAAGAGGTTGCAGAATACCTGCAGGATTGCAGAATCAATATTAGCGCTCGCAAGGTGTGGTAACCGCCACGGTCACCTCAGGTAAATCCACATAGATAGGAGCAGTGGCATAGTGTAGGAGGAAGCTACACGCCAAACATCCAGTCCCATGGCGAATGCCGCCATCTAAACATCACATAACCCAATAATGTTCGGACACTGCCTAATTTATTCCGCAGCCTGGGTGCCCATCCCTCCATTGCAAGAGCACAAGGGATGCATGGTAGTGTACATATGCAGCAATCACTACAGCGACATGAAAAATTTGGTGGCTGTGTCCAGCGATATCAAACCACCCAGGCTTCCAACGCTCCGGAATGCGAAGCGTGTAGATTGCTGCCCCGCCCAAGTAGATAGCACCCATGAGCACTTCCAACAGGATTGTGGTCCTCATGCTTGGCACATCCAAGTGCATGCTGATGGCATGAACACACGGCACCACTCCCCATAAGCCTAGCACTGCGAAGGACAAGGCTCTCACAGGCCTCCACTCAACCGACTGAAAACAATTCAGCAGAGAGAAGCAAAGTGTAGCGATCCCAAACATGGTGGTCGAGGCCAGGTAGAGCACTTGCTCTGTGCTGTTGCACAAGAACCCATAGTATACCGGTGGAAAGAAGGACGTAGTAATCATCACAGCAATCCCTGCATAGTCAAACCGCCATATGATTGCGTTTAGCACACCCGAAACACAGGTGAACACATGGCATACAGCCGAGCACAGCAAGCAAACCATGGCCCCGGATAGGAACACGTAGAAGGGCCAATGCACTGTATCGTTGTGTGGTTCCCACTCGTATGCGGCCATGGATACCGTCAAGGAGAGGAAGAGCATGAAACCCACCAGGTGTGTCCATATGTTGAGCGTCTCGTTGTGGATGCGAAAAACCGACAGGATGCAATCCCACAGCGTGTAGTCGGCACGGTATCCTTTCGTGATGTACTCGTTGTCTCTCAAATAGCTCGGCACGTCCTTGAAGTGCACGAGTTCCCATCTCTATCGGCACGTGCGTGGCAGAACGCGTCAGTTTTCTCCGGTCATGGTACGAGCCCTGGTTCGTTGCGTTTGGCGTTTCGTCCTTGCGCGGTTCACGACCTTTCGCACCCACCTGTTTTTTAGTGACCACGTGTCTTCTCCGGATGACGCTCCCGTCTTGTCCGATCGTGGTCATGGCCGCTTCTCTCGCTTCGTACGAACATCTCCTACGCGAGACCTCTCCATCTTGGTCTTTCGTTCGATGTTCCATGACCACTTCGGCTTGGAACTCCACCTGATTCTCCGCCATTTCGAACCCACGGTCTCTTCCGTCTTCCCGAGACGTCCTCGTCCGATCCATCTCGGCCCATCCATGCGTCGCCATGAATCCTGACGTTGCACGTGTCGCTCGTGGCTGTCGCTCGTCGTCTTCGTCTCTCGCGAGAACCTCTCGTGACACACGTGCGGTGCAGAGCCTTCCCACCGGACACGAGCAGCGAGTCCCAATTTTCTCGATCGAAACCCGTTCCCGATCGAGAAAACGGGGACGGAGGCGAGTCCTCGAAGGGAACGGAAGGGGAGGCGACGAGGCTCCGTGAACCGAGCGGGAAAAGAGGAAGATTCGTGCGAGCATCGCAGAGGAAGATACTCCCGGTGGACGGGAGGCCTCCGAGGATCGCGGTACATGCTGTCTTTGGACGGTCCATTCACGGTCTTTCGTTCGTGGTTCCAGTGCAGGAATGGGACGAGGTGCGACAAGCGACGATGGACCTGCGCACCGTCGTGCGTTCCGAGTTCACGAAGCCCAAGGAGAGGTTCCGAAGGCTAGATGAAGAAGAAAGCAAACTGTGGAAGGAACCTCAACCCAAACGGTTCCAATCCAACGAAACGAGACCGAACCTCAAAGCAGCACACGACGACGAAGAGCTGCGTGCAGTCCTACGGGAAGCAGGCGCGCAAACGACCGTGGTGGACTTCGGAGCGTCGTGGTGCGATCACTGCAAAGGCATGCTTCCGTGGTTCGCAGAGTCCAGTGACAAGGTAAGTGCAAGGGGAAAGCCGCGCTCGATGACAAGGGAGCAAGGCCGAGCACCAACGGGAACTGACAAATTACTGTCGCGGACGCAGTTTCCGAACATGTCATTCGTCATGGCAGACGTAGACCGCATGCCTGAGATGGCACGGGATATAAGGTACACGCCCACATTTTCTTTCTACGTCAACGGCAAGAAAGTGGACGAAGTTTTTGGATCCAACCGGAGACAGATTGGAGATCGGATGTGGCTGCATGCATCCTGATCTTTGCAAGAAACTCAGAGACAAACCTTGACCAATTCGTGCGAATTCTTCGTAGCATTTATTTCTCGCCCATTGGGTGTGCAGGAGTACTGATTCGAAAGGAGATGAAAGCATCCTCTAGAAGTCTTGTTCTTCTTCGAACCAACCGTCAAAAATGCTTGGCACAGGTGCAGGGGCGGGAGCTACCCGTTCTTCCTCAGCTTTCGTGACTGGCGCAGTTTTTGCCCGCTTGATTGTTTGTGATGGCGTGGTTTCCTCAGTGGGTTGTGGTGAAGCTGGTTCCTGAGGCTTTTCTGTTGTTGGTGCACTGTCCTTGTCTGGATTCCACTTGTGCAGCTGTCTCCTCCAGCTCTTGAGCAAGCCGTCGAAACATCTTTTGCTGCACTTCTTATTTATGTCGGGTGTAACTGGATCGATTGGATACCCTTTTCGATGCACCTTTCGTTTGTGCTTGGGGACTGCTTGGATGTAACATTGGTAAGCAACCGTGTTTTTTCCGATTTCGATCTGTTTTTTTCGATAGGCAATCTTCTTCGGATCATCTTCCTTTTCCTCTTCTTTGATCGGTTGTGGAACTACATCGCTGAGATCGAAATCGGCCGTGCAATCCTTCACGTATTTCCTTGTCCCACCCCACAGCAACTTGATGACCTTTTCTCGGTTGGCTTCGATTTCTTCCGACTCTCGCTTCCGCTTCCTGCTCCCAAGACGTCCGTTCCACGCCTGATCACCCTGACCTACATCCTTTCCATGATTTGCTTCGTCTCTCCTTCGTCCGCTGTGCGCACGTGGGACGTCTTCCATCTGCTTGGCGCCGATGTGCGTCTCCCCTTTCCTCCATCAACTCGTCCGGTTCTCCCCCGATGGAACCGGATGGATTTCCTTACTAAAGCAGGATCCTTCCCAACTGTTCTTTCTTCTATCGAGGCTTTGTCCGAGGATTGCAGGTGCACTTGACCAACCACAACGTGCAGACAAGAAGTACTCCTCGCACCACTCGATCTCTCACTTTGAGAGTAGAAAAGGAACCGCGACGTCGTGTTGAAGAAGAGAATTGCCGCTAATAAGTCTGGGAAGAATTGGGCTTCGCCGCAATGTAGCCATTCGGAACGAAAATGTTGTGGCGAAGAAGAACAGAGCCGGGTCTTGCCGGGATCCATGGCCGGCGTGGCTCATCGACATGTAAAAACAACAAAGAATGCCAACACATCGAACGTGTATGGAAAGTGGGCACGACTTGATCTCGATCAGTACGCCCGAAATCATCGTTGCGTGTTTTAGAGTGAAAGGGGAACGCAAAATGCGAAGATGGCTGCCTGAGCCACCCAAAGATTGCAAGGATGCGGACCTTGGAACCATGGAGACACACGCAATACTTGTGCAAAATCGATTCGGACATTGCGTGCAGAGAAGGTGTAGTGCCATGTGGCAATTTGCATTCGTTTTGATAGATGCATCAATTTCATTCGTCCATCAACATGAAAATAAACGCGAAAGATAACGTGAGGACCATACTAACATCCTATCCCTATTGTAAAAGATGAACGAACGAATCTCTTCAACGACATTCTACAGAGTAAAGGGTGACCGCGAATATTTCTCGGATCAGCCGTACTTTGCTACCTTGTGTTGAAACTCATCCAATAGGTGAGCAAGCCACTAATAAGCTGGCAGTTTGGCTAGCATGTATTCCCTCAATTTCCGTTATCCTCCCATATTGGTCCTTTGTGGGCTCCGTCTAGCACAATCGCAAGCATGCCCACTTCTCTCCCACAAGTCAATGACGCTCCATTCGCATGTACGTGGTTTGTTGTGGTGCTTTCGTCTCCATCATTTTGTGCTACCACCTCTTCCATCAAGGCTTGCCATGAGTCCAAGTGCATTTCGGAGACTTGATTTCCCTTGGCATCCAAGGGTACTTTTTAGAAGGGGAAGTCCTCGTGCACCGCAATGCTTGTACTCTTGATGGAGATGTTGTTGCGAAACAATAGGATGCACGATCCGCGAACGATGGTGTAATGCAAGTCCAATCCGGCCGTTGCTTTGTCGATGAGACGACACAGATTGGGAGAGAGAAGCAATAGGCGCCAAGACCGAGTGAGATTCGCAAAGAGGGAGGTGAAGATGGAGCGAAAGAGAGAATTTGACGGAAATTGGGAGAACCGGCAGAGATGGAGAGAACGACATCGGTTGAGAAGAAATGACACAAACCAAAGAGAGAACTGCAGTGATGGAGAGAGAATGGCATTGCTTTGAGAAAGTAGGACACAAGGAACGAGTGTGACACAAGAGATGAAAAGAGAATGGCATTGCTTTGAGAAAGTAGGACACAGGAGAAGGAACGAGTTCGAGTGGAGATCGAATTCGACGCACCTGAGTTGGCGATGGCAGCACGTCGCTGCAGCACCACGTGAGCGAGCAGGTCGCGGATGCTGCAGGTGGTGGGTGTCGAAGCAGGTGAAGCGCAGATTCGAAGGACGCATGGAAGCGAACGGATGGACGGCGCATCCGACGTGTCCGTTGCCGGAAGGATGGTGGTCGTACGTGGATCCAGGCACTGGAGCACCGTATTACTACAATGCAAGGACAGGACAAACGCAATGGGAATGGCCACGTGAAGGGGATCCCAAAGCACGTGCTTCGTCGTCACAAGCCCAAGACGCGAAACGCAAGCGTGTGCTGCGCGATCCGCATCGGAGCACGAGCGTGGTGGAACGGGAACCGACGACGATGCGAAAGTCCAACGCCACACGGGACCATGGACGCACGAGCAGACGTGCGAAGGACAAGACGACGGAGAGATCCGTCCACGATCCCATGGATCCGTCCTCGTACTCCGACGCACCACAAGGTGGTTGGAGCCGTGGTTTGAACGCCAACCATCCTTGACGAGGCAATGACAACGACACCGTCGTGTGCCACACGTGCAATTTTATTCTACGATCCGTGGTGCGATGCCTTGTTGCGCTTGCGGACGTCCTTCTTCCCACGTGCGCCACGCTTGCGTTTATTTGCGCCTTCGTCTTCCGTCCCGGACGGTGGAAGGCTGGTGGGATCGGCACCGATGAGGTGGGCGTAGTCTTCGACGGATGCAAACACTTGGCCACCATCCTCGCGTTTCTGTCGTCTCGACTTGGGCGCATCCGCATGTTCGCTCTCTTCTCCTTCCTCCGATTCGGAACCATCTGCCTCGTCGCTCGTGTCCGAAGCGGTGTTGTCGGACAAGTCTTCCACGGCTTCGTCGTCCAACAGGGACTCGCCAGAATCCGAACCTTCCTCCACCATGCGCGCCAATTGGGAATAGTCGTACACGTTGTCCTCGTCAACGTCGTCCACGCCTTCCTCATCCAGCTCCGAACCGCTGCCTGACATGGCTGCGTCCCACGCCATCTCTTCCTCTTCGGAATCGAGCTCGTGTCCGCTCTCGGAACCGTCGTCGCTGTCCTCGTCCGAACTCTCCTCGCCGTCGTCCTCCGAACTGCGCTTCTTGTTGCGAGATTTACGTCCCTCGGAACCAGCCTGCCGCTTGGCGGTGAAGAAGCGATGGAAGAACACCTCGTCCGGTGGAACTTCAGCTTCCGCCAAAGCAGCAAACTCGGAAGATCCCACGGTCAACCGTTTGGAAACCAAGGTTTCCGGCTGCATGAGAGAAGAACCCTTCAAGTTCTCCTTGGCAATCTTGGGTTTCTTCTGTATGAAACGGTCCAAAAACACAGACAGCGGAAACTCGCGTATCGGATCCCCATCGTACACCACTGGATTGCCAGCCAAAAGGGATCGTGCCATTGCCGCCACCGAAGGATGGTAGTGGTCCGCAAGTGTGTTCAGCTCCCACAAACATGAACGTTCTGCACCGCTGTATTCAGGATTCCTTTTCCTCATATCGTACCTACCCTCGCCTGGCCTTGTAAGATGATGCAGGACTCTGCCCGACTGTTCTGGGCCATCTGAAGAAAGTGCATTCCGAGAAGCATCCTTCTCGCCCGAGTCCAGCGAATCCTCAGTTCCATCTTCGCGCAAACCTTCCAGCATCCCTTCATCAGGATTGAATTCCATCTCTTTGTCGTCGCCGTCACGTTCATCAGAGTTGCTGCCTATTGTTCGGATTTGTTCCGCACTGTGAAAATCGCTGGGGTCCTGGACCCCTTCCTTGTCCCCAGGTGCATCCCCTTTCCCATCCTTCTCTGGCTCCAGTATAGCGCTGAAGATCAACCTCTTCGTCTTGGCAATCTCACTGACAAGCATCAAGCACCCGCAAGTAAAATTTGGCTGCATCCCTACGGCAACTTGCAACAATCTTTTCACAAAGGCAAGAACTCTGGCGTTGTTTGCATCACCTTTGATGGCTTTGAATAGCAGTGAAAGGAACAAAGATGCTTTGGAGGACTTCGGAAGAGAGGACTGCAAAATGCGCATAAACAGGTCAGCAAAGAAGCAGAGGCGCTTGCAAGGAAAGTGGTGATTCAAATGGTGTCATTCCGCCTGTCGCTCAAAGATAATGGTTCCCCATAATAGATGTAGGATTTTGCCCTATCTTCTTTTTAATCATCCACCGATGCAAGAGGTCGAAAATCCACGCGAAGCAAGTACACTTACCGATAGCAACACTGAATAAAGTGCCCTGTAGAATCTGTCAGACGCTGCATGCTGCCTAGACTTCAACTGGAACAGCAGCATCAGCGCCTGGACAGAGACATTGAATGAATCGCCGTGTATCATCTTGAACAGAGAGGGCATGTGCCGGTTCAAAAGTGCATCAACCTCGTCTTTGTGCACATAAGGGAATGCTCTATTCACCCCTGTCAAAATTGCTCCAAGCATGCGCGCGTCCATGCCTGCTTCTTTCCCTTTATTGTCCTCTACCTTTTCTTGTTTGCCCCCCTTCTTTGGCTTTCTCGCCACAGTTCGGGGCTTTTTGTGTGGTTTCTTCTTCTCTTTCTTCTCCTGCATTTTGTCTTGCACGCGCTTATGAAGGAATGCGGTCAGCGCTTTTGTCGCCGGCAGAGAAAACGACAACGATCCTCTGCTACCGTTTGCCTGAGATGTGGCGTACCGTAAAAAGTGCGAAATAACAATCTATCAAGTCCTTTGCAAGCGCACTCCCCCCCTCGGCTTCCTTCTCGCTAAGGACCATTTGATTCAGAAAGATGATCGAATAGTACTTGGCCCGGTCCGAAAGGTTCGGCCGAAAGACAAATCGTCTCACTTCCCTAAACACGATAGGCTTCATCATCGGATGCTCCACAAGTAGACAAGACAAAAGATACCCTGCCTTGGAGGCAACCTGGTTGGCAAAGAACAGAAGCACGCGGTCAGGACACAGATCACAGGAGCAAACGCCAAAAAGCCTAGCTATTGACTTTCTCCCACGCATTCGATCCAACGGGTGTCATCCAGTACGAATACATGGCAATCATCTTCCAAGCTATGTGAATGCTTGGAACTCAATCCATTTCTTAATCCTTCACCCGCCAAGCATCCTCCAGAGAATTTTCCTTACCTTCCTTTCCTTGTCTCCATACTTGTTCACCAGGATACTCAGGAGCAACTGTTCCTGTTCAGGCTTCCGCACCAGCAACTCAAAGCACGTTTTTACCACCTTCTCCCGCACAAATTGAAGGGCATGTTTTCCTTTCTCCTCAAGGTCGACAACGAATTGGCCATACTTCTTCTTGATGGCATCTTCCACATACCAAAGCAGTAGTCTGACCTCTCCATCTTCTGTGCCTACATCAACCTGATCGAGGGGTTGCTCGTGAAAGTAAGCAAGCTTCCTATCCGGAAGCAACTCGGAAGTGAACAAGGCAGTCAATGCATCCAATGCATCGCCGATTACCCGTGCATGGCCACGAGAGACCATCGCAGCCAATGCATCCAAACTCCGCAAGTTCCCGCATGCGGACGACCGAATCAGGAGGGCGTGCGCTGCCACCCTGTCAGCAGTCGTTCCACTGCGCTGAGCTGCACGCATCCAGGTGGCATCTGAATCCTTGGATGCAGCTGCTGTGGCTGCTGCGACTTGGGCCAAGATTTTTTCTGCCTTGTCCCGTAGTTGCACGACAATGCCAGCGGTAGGTAGTTTCGGCGCAGCTTCTGGGCCTCCTTTCTTCGATTTCGTCCCAGGAAGAGGACCAAATTCCTCCGCGACGTGATGCCAGCAACCAGCCACTCGTTCGGCGAGTCGTCTGGCGTGTGCGTCTACCGTCACACGTGGAGGTCGTTCCCACTCCACCGGTTCGCTTGTTTTTTTGCGAGGTGCATCTCCTACGTTCCTACGCGTGCTCTTCCCTCCCTTGGTGCTGTTTCGATCCACCGCTCGATCTTTCTCGTGCTTTCGTTCCTTCTTTTTTCCTGGGTTGCGAATCCCATCGTCTGCCGTCGCCTTCCCTTGCTCGTGCGCCTTCGGCCGGAAATCGCGGTCGTCGAACCCCCTGGAGCCAGGACCGCTTCCTGCCAGTCCCAGATCCGCCGCCACGGCCGCCACTTCGCGATGGAGCGCCGATTGTCGCGCCACGTCCGCCGACATCCCGCCGCCAAATGGCTTCGTAGAACGGTCGACGGAGTCCCTGACGAGCCCATGCGAGAGGCGAACACAGAGGGACCGTGAAGACCGATCAAAGACAGCGGTCCATGCGGGCATTCGTGGGGACGGTGGCGGTGTGGAGCGAGTAGGCCATGGTTGGAAGGTGGTCTCTAGGACACATCCACGGGCGAAAGTAGCCCAAGGAAGGATGGGAGAGTACTTGGTGGGCGTTTGCAGCGATTGGTGGGATGTTCTGGTGGTGACATGAGAAGGTATGGAACATGCACAACAACACAAGGGCTCGTAGGAAGAGGCAAACTTGGGGGCGTAGCGTTCTCTCTTCTGTCGCAAGAACGCAAGCGGGACATCATACCCATCGTCCAATCCGATGCAAGAGAATGAAACCTTCCACCTTTCTGGACACCAAGAAGAGCGACCCAAAGCGAGGCAGATCCGAGATACGAGACACGGTATTCAAGCCTCCAACAACCATGCACGGTGCCCACAACCACAGCATGGTTATCTTCCTCTCACAGGATTGGTATGCCTTCATTTGTTGTTCTTGGATTTTCAACATCGCTCCTCCACAAAAACTTTGAGGTCACCAAAGACTGGTTATTTCAGAGACAAAAGCAGAAAACTACTGCATGGGAAACTGGGGTGGACTTGATGCAGAAGCAACAAACATTCACCAAGCCACCAACAACTGCATCTCTTACTAAGTACATTCTTGCTGCTCCTATTCAAACCAAACTAGGGCAGTTTATTGGGAATATACACAATGCTTGTCCATAGGCGATCTCTGCAGATCACCACCTGGAGCATGTCTTGAAACCTTGATCGAAGGACGCTGCTATAAATGCGAGGGTTCCTCTTCCCGAACCCTTTTCTGTCCCTTGAATCCTGGATCAAGCAGATGACTGTGGTCTGTGTGCAGCTTGCGGATGGCCTCTTTGGCAGCTTTCTGTTGCGCTCCTTTCTTGCTCGCTGCCGTTCCCGTACCCAAAAGCACCCCATAGACTTCCACTTGGCACGTGAACATTTTTTTGTGGTCCGGTCCTTCTTCGGACATGTCGATGTATTTGGGAAGGTCACCAGAGTTCTTCAGTATGATTTCTTGCAGGTTGGACTTGTAGTTCTCGTTGAAGGAGACCGAGCCGAACCTGGGATGGATGAACTTGTAGAAGAAGTCCCTGGAAGCTTCGATCCCTCCGTCGAGGTAGATGGCCGCCACGATGGCTTCCACGCAGCATGCTAGGATCCTGCATTTGTTCCTACCTCCAGTGTTCTCTTCGCCGCTACCCAGCAGGATGTATTCTCCGAGGGCAAGCTCTCGAGCAACGGACGCGAGAGCCTTTTGATCGACGAGTCCGGACCTCATCTTGGTCATGAACCCTTCTTGCATCTGTGGGTACTGCTTGAAGATCTGTTCCGACACATTAAGTTGTATGACGGCGTCGCCGAGGAACTCCAACCTTTCGTTGCACACCAGCAGTCGGTTTTCGTGGCGGTAGGAGCTGTGCGTCAAGGCTTGGACGAGCAGCAGCCTGCCTTCGTCCGAGAAGGTGTATCCCAGCTTGGACTGCAGGCGTTCCACCTGCTTCAGGTACGTTCCGTCCAAGTGCGACAGGGCTTCCAGCATGGCCGTCCTCCTCCTTGCGCACGTGTGCGTCCCGCCACGAAGTTGCTTCGGTGCACCTCCACTTCCGCCCCTGGAGCAGTCCCTGTCGTTCCCTTCGGTCCTGGACGTTCGGTTTCGAAGCCAGTGGACGACGTCGTGTCGGAAAGGCGCTGCAGGTGGCACGGATGGAGACGAACAGGAACGAAGCGCTTTGCATTACCGGAACACGAGGCGTGGATGGTGGTGGGAACGGTAGACACGAGTGCGTGGATGGAAGAGACGTGTAGGAGACATGCGCATGCACATCCGAGGACCCCGGTCGGGATCCATCGAATCCAACGCCTGACGTGCCGCTTCCTGTTGGGCCAAACGACGACGACGGGACGTGCCGCGACCCAACACCTCGCCACGCACCTTCACCAAAGACGTGTGGATGCGATCATGCGCCGGCCCTTCCGGCGGCAAGTCGACGTACGTCGGAAGCTCGTTGCCTTGCTTGAGGAGGAACTCTTGGAGGAGCGATTTGTAATTGTCTTCGACGCTGGCGGTGTGGATCTTGGGAAGCAAGAATCGCTTGCAAAAAGCACGTGCGGATTCCAATCCTCCGTCCAAGTAGATTGCGGCAACCAAGGCTTCGAAGCCGCAGCAGAGCACTCGATCCTTGTTGCTTCCGTTGGACGTGGTTTCGCTGGGTCCAAGCAGCAGGTACTCTCCGAGTTGGAGTTCCCGTGCCACGTGCGCCAATCCTTTTTGACTGACGACGGCGGATCTCAGCTTGGTCATTTCTCCTTCTTGCATGTTTGGATAGGTTTCGTAGATGTTTTCCGCCACCAGCAGCGAGATGACCGCATCTCCCAAGAACTCCAATCTTTCGTTGTTGAATCCCGGCACCAAGCTTCCGACCGACGCGTGGGTCACGGCTTGCACGAGGAGGGACGTTCCCGTTTCGCTGAACGTGTATCCGATGGACTGCTGCAGCACGTTGAGGTGGGCCAGCAGCTTCGTCATCCCTCCTTCTCCCATCGTTCCCATGTTTCTTGTTGCGACCACGTGGAAGGTTTCGTGGGAGGACACCGTCCGTGTCGCCTTCCTTTCCCATCCAATCCGACGTCCTCCATCGATCCCAGGTTCCTTACTCTTGCCCCATCGAACCCGAAGCTGTCCCGGGTTCCACCCTGATTTGAAAGGGAGCGTGTCCCAGGTGTGTCCCTTTCGTTCTCGGATCCATGGGAGGAGAGAGAGAGGCCACCCGGATGCGTCCCAGGGTCTGCGGAGAGAGCCACCTGAGGATCGGTGGGGCCGGATCGGACGAACCCCAGTCGAACCGAACCACGAAAGGGAAGTCGAAGGGAACAGAAAGGAAGAATGAAGGGTTCGATTGGAAACGAACCATGCGGAGGGGAACTGGAACGGATGCCGAAGAGGATCCGGCACGAGTGGAAGGAAAAGGAACCGAACGAACCCCACTTCCTCGACGGCGATCGTAAACGAAACGCAGATGATTTCAGACGAAACGAACCTCTTACATTCATTGTTAAATGGATGCTTCTGAAATCGGTCCCCCGGTTCATCCGTCCTCGCACGATCGTGTCTTCCGAACGCGGATTTCTCCCGACGTTTCTCCGCACGAACGTCCCTTCGAACGGCATGTCTCGCAGGATCCCCCGCCGCCACCCCGCCCCGGGTCGTGCTCCCTCTTCGGCACGTGTCGTCCTTCCTCTCCCCGTCCGCACCGATTCGGTCCCCCGGTCCTCCTGCGTGCCGTGTCTCGCAGAGGAGCGGTGCCACGGTCCTCCACGACGCGAATGGCTACGAATCACGGTTCACAACTGCGCGTGCGCCTGGCGCACGCGCGCGCACGAACCGCACGTGCTCGTGGCGAAGGGAGCGAAAGGGCGGGTGCTCGTGGAGCTGGGACGGCAGGCGAGGAGGTGGGCATGAACGGGAGGCACGGCATGGCGGGCGGAAGCCAGGAGGCGAAGAAGGAGATCCGAGAGCGGTTGCGCAAGGAAATCGAGGAGTGTCGGGCCGCACTGCTGGAAGCAGACAAGAAACTCATGGAGATGCGACAGGCGGAACCCGCGGAACGCAGCACCGGATCCAGAGAAGGGAAACGTCCGCACAAAGCCAACACGCACTACACCTTCCAACCCGGCGAAGAAGCCGGACAACGGAGCGGAAAGAAGAAATCTGGACAGAAGGAAACCAGCGGCACCAAAAGGAAGACCCCGTCTCGGGCATGGGACAATCCTAGGGAACAGAAGCGTGTCAAGTTCGCGCAAGAAAGAGACAGGAGAATGCACAACATGTGGAACTCATGCCTCTCCATCCTCAAGATGCTCGCCAAACATCGCTACGGATGGCCGTTCTTGGAACCGGTGGATGCGGTGAAGCTGAACATACCGGATTACTACGACATCATCCAGCATCCAATGGACTTCGGAACCATCGAGAAGAGAATCCAGGATGGGTACTACGACTCACCCCTGAAGTTTAGGGATGACGTCAGGCTCGTGTTCAGCAACTGCAGGACCTACAACAAACCCGGACAGGACGTGCGCTTCATGGGAGACTCCCTCGAAAGCGTCTTTGAGAAGCGGTGGGACAACGCAAGGATCGAATCCAAACTGGAGGAGGAAAAATCGAGGCTTGCAGCAGAAGAGGAGGAAATTGAAAACACTCCCATCATGTCTGATAGCATTCCAGATGCGCAGGCTCTGCAATCCCAACTGGCCAACCTGTCTCGCGAACTGGAGGAGATCAAGGGAGGGAAGAAAGGACACATGAGGAGCCCAGACATGGACTTCCGACCAACGAGGGCCATGACGTTCGACGAAAAGCGCAACCTTTCTGTGAATTTGGGCAACCTTCCAGGCGAGAAGCTGTCCAGGGTCGTGGAGATCATCCAGCAGGGTACAGGGGATATCAACCAAGGCGAGGATGAGATAGAGCTGGATATTGACGCCCTTGACAACGACACCCTCTGGCGGCTGGATAGGTACGTGAAGTCATGCTTGAAGATCAAGTCTGGAAAGCGATCCAGGTATTCAGATGGAGAGAAAATGGGTCGAGTGCAGAGCAACCTTGAAGGAACGGTGAACGAGCTGGCTCAAGTTGAAAGCAAACTGGATGGTAGAAGGGAAGACGAGGTGGACATCGGCGGTACGGCTGCCACTGAAGGTGGTGACGTAGAAATTGAACAGGACAAGAACTTAGACAGCAGCTCGAGCAGCAGTGACTCAGAGTTCTCCAGTGACCTTGAGGACGGAGGTTCAAAGAAACCTGAGCCAGCAGGGGAGGAAGGTGGCGATTCGAAGGACTCAAAAGAAGCAGGGTTGAACAAACCTGCCACATTTGATGTGAACGAAGCCTCGACCTCGCTTCCCCTTGCTACCAATAAGGCAGACACTCCTAGGCAAGGTAGCCCACAGGGTGGGGGGGAGCATACAAATCCCGCTGGTTCGACGGAAGTCGTTGGGGCTGAGGCTTCCCCGGCTGCGCAACCGACGAGAGACGAACCCAAGGTGGATGGTGCTGAGGCAAGCACCCCCTTTGCACAAGAGGAGAATCAGCAGGCCCCGGCTGGACCAGGAGCATGGGAAAGTGTTGACCCCCGTCCCGATGTGGAAGTACCACAGCCAGCTGGGAAAGCAAGTATGCCAGTGTCTGACGATGGTGTGCGGGCGCCTCAGCCCTTTACAACAGAGGAGCATCGTCATGAGCAGCAAGTCCCTGCGAATGGCGACAATCTTGCCAATGCAAGTTGAGTTTGTAGCAATCGCTGATATCCAAGCTTCCTTCCAATTAGCAGGGGAGTGTGGCATGGAAGTGCAATGATGCGGTTGCATGGCGCCTGTCAGACTATTGGTAAGGGAGTTGTGTGGCGATCTTCGGTAGTCTTGCACTGTCAGCCTGTCCAGCAGACCCACCTCAGGCCATGAGCTGGTCATTGAGGGCAGTTGCATCTAGGCTGCCAAGGACTTGACGAAGGAAATTGATCGCAAGCTTGGTTCAAACGATCTGGATTGGGCCAACTCAGCAGGCTGCGAAGGGGTGAAAGCAGAAGATAATAAGTTGGTACGTCCTCCCCCAAATAGTACGACAGGTAGTTTTTGAATAAATGTTGCTGAAAGCTCGTTAGTATGAATTACATGCATAATTATCTTGTTTGGCTCCGCTGTGCGGCTCACCCTGGTCCGTTGTACATAGCCGCGTGAACCATTTGTACTCTCAGTTGTTCGAACTCCTAGGCAATGAAGTGGCTAGGTCTTGAATTGCTCCTAGCAAGGCTATGTTATCCCTGTCCTGCATGGGGCACGCAGACAAGTACTCTCTTGCTCTGTCCAATATCATCAATGCCTCAGTCGCATGTGATGTCCCGTTGGCACCTTGCAGAGACTCCAACCACAATGCAACTGATTCGTCATTTTCCCAGGAAGACCCGGACTCAGAGGCAAGGAAACGTGCCTGGAGCCGAAGTAGTTCATCCTTCCTGGAACCAACTGTGCAGTTATGAAGGTAGAATTCTTCTGCCATCCTACGCCTAAGCCTCCAGTGGAAGAAAGTGCGAGCAGACTGCCATGGAACTGTGTCCCGTATGACATGCTTCTGCTTCATGCGCCAGGGTGTGTCATGCATCTCTGCAAAGTGAATGGCAGCATTTCGGTACATTGGCAACAGCTCGCTTTCTCGTTGCATTGCCATGCGCCGCTTTGAGGTGGCAACGTCATCGCTTGTTGCTGTTGCGCCTGCTTCATGAAGTTCCCTCAGTTGACCATCCAATCTGCGCATTGCTTTGATGAGGTCGTTCTCTCTGAACTTGATCTCGACGATCCCTTCTGGCTCCAGGACGCCCCCCCTTGCTGATGGGTCTGCATACATCTCAATCATTCGATTGTTGATCTGTGCATCAACCACCACCCATGCACCACCCCTGAGTTCTCCACCGGGAGGGACATATACGAATATTGGTTGCATGTACTCTCTGAGTCGATCGACAATGTGCGATCCGGCTTGCAGCACTCCTTCCAGCAGATCGCGCTGCCCACCACTGAATCCACGCCAATTGGCAATCACAAACAAAGGAAGAGATTCCTTCCCGAACTCCTCGATAGCCTGTGCAGTTTTCTCCGCACTGTCCGGGAACCACACTTGACCTGCTTGAGGCACAACCCGCTCAGAGGAATCCGGCATGCCAGGGTCTGCGGGTACTGTGACCATGACGGTGGAGGTCTCCACAGCTACCACTCCCACAGGTATCCCTCCAAGCCTTGCCCGGCCCGTAACAACTGTCCTTGCCCACCCTGATTGGGCTTCGTTCCAACTTCCCTGGTCAAAAAGACCAGTAAACGACTCTTGAATCTTTTCAGAGCCCTCCGAACCAGCAATTCCGAGCCTGGCATCAAAAGCACCGCCCTGGGGAGAATAGCCTATGGACCTATCCACGGGGTCTTCCGTTGCCAGCACTGGTGGAATGCCGCCCACGCAAAGAGGCATGTAGCTAATCCACTGCAGTATCGAAAGGGCTCCAGCGAGGTCGTCTTCGACGGTGATGTGCGAGACCCCATTGACACCCATGACTTTATGTCCCCCTAGCTGCATGTGGGAAGTGTACACCTCTCTGCCAAGCACTTTGTTCAGCGCTGCATAGCCAGTGAGAATGATTGGCTGGTCCAAACGTTGAATGACACGGCGGCCAAGACGAGCAAGGTAAGCTCCTATTCCAACCGTGCGCCCAGTCACCATGGTGATTGTGAGTCCTTCGGAGAAAGCTCGCGAATAGGCACCTGCAATTGCCCCAGACGCCGACAAGCATTCTACACCAAGACCATCGTCCTTTCCGACTATGTCGCGCAAAATGAAGTGCTTCAAACCTTGTACATCTTGTTCTTCAAATCTTGCCACTTCCGGACCATGCTTCTCCACTACCTCTGCATAGTCGGTCTCATCCAGATACAAGTACTCAAAGCCTTTGGAGAGGTTGTTCTCGTCCACCCAGCGAATCTTGAACTTCTGCTTCAATTCCTCTGCAAGTCCTATCCTGGCTCCAGAGTTTGCAGCAAGATAAACGCAGGGCAGCTTCTCTTGCAGAGAGTATTCCACTGCCGCCTTGAAGAGTGCATCTTCATAAGGGCCGAAGGATCCAGCTTTGAAGGTGACATCATTCGCTACCACTATGATGCGACGCCCATCAGGTGCCTCAGGTGTGCGCAGAAGGATGCTCCAGGCTACCATACCTATGTTGTTTTGACCAGGCAGCCTTGCAACAGGGCAGAGAGCATCCACGGCACTGCCATTGAGGACATCTTCCGCTTTCACATTACTGCTTAAGACAAGTTCTGTTGCTTCCACCAGTCTTGTGGAAGAATCCAGGTTCTTTCCATGACGAACCCAGAGCTCTCCCAAAGCTTCTTCAAAGAGAGCTGGAAAGTCATAGCAGTAAGTGGTATTTTGCCTTCTGGCAGCAATCCTCTTCGTCATCAAGAATTCCAAAGGCTCGTAAGGTGCATTCAAGGGCTTGCCCTGCATGGATCCATTACCTGTGTATGCCCCATTCACTTCTCTGTAGACATCTGCAGAAGCTTCATGCCCGGAAAGATTGGAAATGACCAATCGCCATGCAGGTTGGTCGTTAGGGGCACGTAGTCTGACTTCAACTTGTGAGACTGCAGTATGGCGCAACATGGATCTGCGTCTCTCCGCCAAAGCCTTCGCAGCACACTTGAGAGACTCGGCAACCACACTCTCGTAGTGGTTCGTGACGCTGGGTAATTCAGGCAAGGAAGCAAGGAAGATGCTGGCCCAATCTGTGCCTCGGACCCGGCTGTCCTCGTCGTCATACAAAGCACGCTCAAGTTCAGTCAAGGCATCGGCTAGCGACTCTTCAACTTCTTCAACCGCAGCAAATGCACAGGCCTGAGCTACTTCAACTTCGTTGCTGCCTCCTGCTCTTGCAAACCTTGCAGCGGCATGTGTGGCTGCCATACGCCGCACCAATCCTCGCAGAAAGACCCTTCTGGCAGGGGGCGCCTTTGGATGTGGTCTCTCATTGACCACGTACAGATGCCACTGTCGGTTCCGAGACAAGCAGTGCTTTGGGCCATCGGGGATCGATGAAAAACGCATCAGTTCCAAAGCAGCAAACACTGGCGGTTCGACGTGGCAAAGAAGGGGGTCCTTGCAGAAAGTTTGGCTGGCAGGATCAAATCTCAAACCACACCGCCATGGTACAAGCATTGAGAGGGGTAGAATCTTGGAGTCCCCGCCTGAACAACAGAGCAAGCTAATAGTTTGAACTCCAGCACCTCTCAATTGCTTGCTGTTTGCAAGCACGATCTGCGTGAGAACCTCTGCACGCGATTCAGTCGCTTCATCACCACTGCTTGCATCAGATGAGAAGGAGCTGCTCCTCCTGTGTCTATGGGAGACCCTGCCTGAACCTGACTCCAGAGTATTTTCATGACCGGTAAGGGCAACATGCAAGACAGCCCCTTGATTGTCCTCCTTGGTCTCAGCGAAAGTGGCCAGGACAGTTGGAATAGCCTCGCGGAGCTGATCTACTGACTTTGCAACAACCATTGCATGGGGCAGAATGTTGCTGCGTGAAACTTCAAATTTGTCGCCATACTCGCTTGATTTCCACCTGGCAAGAAAACAGCCCTGCGGAATCCCCTCGCGAGTGACAACCACATTGCCGCTTATTAAAGGGTGATACGCCCTTCGGATGTACACTTCAAGAACACGCATAACCAGAATGACATCTGGACTGTCCAGCAAGGAAGCCAGTGCGTCTTCCATTGCTGCTGGTGCTTCAACTAGGTTCGCCATACGTTGTTCCAATGAAGGGCCTGCTGCTCTGTCAAGGCCAGCATATAGACCTTCATCCTTTGTCGCTTTACGGGTCACTGGGGCAACACTCCGTGGGGACGTTGCTCCGGCTTCTCTTGGGGAACCATCCTCGAAAATGTCCAGTCCAGTAAGCGCTCGAGCAGCTACAGTTCTGAGTTCACCAAGAAGGCTGTGCTCAAGCATTTGACGAGCAGTAGCTGCAAGGGCATGGTAGGCTCTCCCTTGCAAAGCCGCTATGAGGCGAAGCTGTGCACGAAACGCCGAAGGATTGGTGAGGGCAATAGAACCCAGCAGTGCGCTAATGAGTGCACACTTCCTCTGGACTCCCTGGTGACTGACAACTATATCAACGACAGACTCCAGATCATCTTTGAAGTCCAACCTCAGACGATCAATCACCTCGGATTCGGTCTTGTCAGCTTCACTACCAAAGAGAGATTCAACATCCAAGAACTGCTGGATGAGCTTGGAAACAACATGGTGCGTGTAGACCTCTCGCCCGCCAGCATGAGCAGCAGCCAGAGAAAACAAAGGCTTCAACACATTGGATAAATTTGCCTTCTCAAACGAACTTGCAAATTGAACAGCTTCCTGCATTATAGCCGTCAGGCTCAATGCTGGGAATTTGGGAAGGCAAAGACCACCGTAGTATTCCTCATCAATGCCTTCCTGTGCTCCAATCTCTCCAGTACCATTTGCGAGCACTGCTGAGCCCAGCTGGCCTTCAAATTCTTTGACAACCTGCTCAAGTTCCAAGTACAGCGATGCGGGAATATGCGACTTGATAGCAAAGACTTCCTCTCTCCACTGCAGGAGTGCAAGGGAAGGCTCTGCAAGCCCCGACAGCAGTTGCTCCATAACTTGGTCGACATCCACATCATATCCTTTGAGTAGGTCATCTAGTTGACTCATGGTGGCCTTGAAACGCTGATCGACACGTGCCTCGACAACTTTCGGAGGGCCAGTGGCAAGCGGCCATGGTTCAAGAAAGGGAGTAGCCTTTTTCACGGCAGTTGGATCATCGAGTTCAAGCTGACCTATCATATCTCCAGCAGCCATGGCGTAGCCTTCCACCATGTGAAAGCTGATCTTCCCAGCAGCAGGAGCCAACAAAGGCATAACCATCTTCATGACTTCCACTTCTGCATACAGCTGATTCGCTTCAACATGTGCTCCATCATCCACAAGCTTACGAATCAGCTTCCCGGTAGTAACTGCCATGAGCTTTGATGGGTCGTGCTCATTCTGCAGCAGGCAGGTCTTGCCATCAATGGACAAACGAGTGCCCACTGCTTCCATCTCCCAATGGATGACATGTGCGCGACCATCCAGCTGCATCAAAATACCTCCATCTCTCAATGTTCGAGCCTCCACGTAGATGGTGCTATTGTTGAGGTGCAAACCAAAGCTACCATGCCCCTTCTGCGTAACTTTCAGGTGATACTTGTTACCGTCGATTAGTATCGATTCCTCATAGGATGTGAGGCTGAGCCTGCTCGGTGGGATCTGCCCCTTGCTCAAGTAACCAAGGTAATCGGATCTTCTCTCCGCGCTGTGCTGCATCGCACCACGTAGGGCACCCGCTGCCACAGCGACATGCCACGGAACAGGCTCTGAGCGAACTTGAGCAGCAATGCGTCCATCCAGCCAACCAGTATGGATGCTGTTTCCAACAAATTCCTCACTTTTGATCATATCAACTGCGTAGTCCACGATGGTGCGAATTTCCCCTCGAATGTTGAGCTCCCGGAGTGCCACCACCATGTTTTTGATAGCTTGTGTCCTTGTGTCACCGTGCGCAAATAGGTGGCCAAATTGGCTGTCACTGTATTCATGTATGGCACCATGAGACCCAACAGAGAAGTATCCCCAGACCTCCTTGCTGCTTCGAAAATTCAAAGCATCAATTGCACCACTTGTAGGCTTGAATCCGTCATCGGGGTCTTCTGAAGTAATGCGAACAGCAACAACATGCCCCTGGGGCGCAACAGCGCGAGCAGTGACAAAGTCAATTGCATTGCTACCCTCGACATCATATCCGTACAGGGAGCGGATGTCAGGTATTCTCCACAGCGGAATTCCCATCCCTATCATAACTTGGGCAGCGGGAATATTAACTCCGCTAATCCATTCTGTAACTGGATGCTCGACCTGCAAGCGAGGATTCAGCTCCAAGAAAAAGAATTCCTGAGTTTCGATCAGAAACAAATACTCCACTGTGGCAGCTCCAACATAACCTACTTGGCGAGCCAGCTCACAAGCTTTGTCTTCCATCGTACGCAACACCTCAGGAGCGGCCGCCGTGACCGGTCCTTCCTCAATGATTTTTTGGTGCCTGCGTTGTACAGAGCAGTCCCTAGAAAAGATACTGCAGACATTGCCGTACTTGTCAGCAAGCAGCTGGACTTCTAAATGTCGAGATAATGGAGCTAGCTTCATGGCAAAGATTGGAGAACCTGGGACCTCGCCTTGGACTTGCTTGAAGGCGTTCATGACCTCATCATCGCTCTGGACCTTCCGAATGCCCTTTCCGCCACCACCCCATGATGCTTTCAACATGATTGGGTATCCAATGCTACGGCAGGACTCGAGAGCTTCGTCAGGGGTCTTGATACATGCCTTCTCATACACATCTGTTGGAATGACACCACCACATGCTTGATAACTGAGACTGACACCTGAGCCACTCCATGGAAGAGTTGGCACTCCGGCAGCCTGCGCGAGGATGCAGGAACCAACTTTATCGCCCAAGGCGGCCATCGGGCCAGAAGGCGGGCCCAAGAATGCAATGTCCGAGGCTGTTTCAGCTAGAGCATTGGGCAGTTCTGGGTATTCAGATGCATGACCCCATCCTGGCCACACCGCATCCACGCAACTTCTTTCTGCAACCTGGACGATGAGTGGAACATTTGCATAGTTGTTGTTGTTAGTTCCTCCTGGCACTTCTACGAATTGGTCGGCCAAGCGTATGTGCTCTGCATTTGCTTTCATGTCTTCTGGTGAGGCCATGACAACAATTGGCAGTATTCTTTCATTTCCAAACGTTTTGCTGGCCCACATACGAATACTCCTGATGAATTTCACACCGGCAATCCCATTGTTTGCCACCAGCACACTTCGAATGACTTTATCACCCCCTGTATTTTCTACAAATCGTTCGAGAACCTGTGCATTGATTTCTGATA
Organism: Picocystis salinarum; assembly: GCA_038048775.1. Lineage (NCBI taxonomy): Eukaryota > Viridiplantae > Chlorophyta > Picocystophyceae > Picocystales > Picocystaceae > Picocystis > Picocystis salinarum. Next base: position 74,166 of record JBBULP010001049.1, read on the forward strand.
GCTTGAATCCGCTCTTGTGCCTTTGCAGAGACCTCCGATTCTCTGCTAAGGGTGGCAGCGTAGAAAGAGAATTTTTGGACTGGACATCCATGCTCCCCGTCATCCTCTTGCACGCGTTCCGGCTTCACGCTATGAGGCCAACCCGTCCATTCAGGCAACGTCCGATGATGTATCGGCGCACGTGGAATGAAGCATTACGCATGATGCGATGGCCGAAGTTCCCGTCAGTCCCTCCTCCATCCCTTACGTCACTCGTTCGCATTTTGTCGTCTGGCTTCGACCCCTTTCTCGAATGCCCAATCCATCCGTATCCTGAACTCATGCTTGCAATTCCCACCGAATTCTCCAACTCTTCGTTTCGTTTTTCTCTCTTCTCCATCGCGATGGACCGCCGACTGCCAGTTGGTCGATGGACGGAGATTTTCGGACAAGCTCGCTCGTTCGAAGCTCCGGAGGTCGAATCGGATGACGCACCTGGCAACTTCGTTCAATCAAGGACGTCTTTCACAGGCTTTCACCAGGACCAAGTACCTTCACGCTGCATACGCCACCGCTTACGATCGTAGGAAAGTGCGGTGCACGCAGGAGCACGCGCTTTGTCGTCGCAACGCGTCGCAAGTGGCGTCGTTCCTGCTCCTGCCAGTCGAGGATAAACCGGTGCATCTGGAAAAAGAGGGTGCATCTGAGCGAAAGATCCGAACTTCGAAGGGAAAGATCGGGCGTGCATCTGGAAAAAACGGTGTGGCTGTTCCGAGATCGACGTCTCTCCGGACGAAAAGGAAACTCGAACGGGTTAAAAGGAGGGTTATCTCGGTTCGAAACGAGCAAGGCCCGGTTTGAAAGGGGGACATCCTGGACGGTCCTTCGAACGGTCGGGGCGGTCCAGGTCAGAACTGCCTCGACAGCAACTGTCCAAACATCCGTCCGTCAGATAGGAAAGATCGGTCCAATGAGTGTGTCACGTGTCAAATGTCGCAGAGGGGGTCCTCGACTTCGTCGTCCAGGTGTCGGGGGAACGTCAACTTCGAAGGTCGGCCAACGTCGTGCTACCATGGAGGACCAATCTCAACACGTGACGCTTGCTCGACGGTACGGATCCATCGATGAATTCGAGGGAGAGGGAAGGGCTCTCCGCCACAAGGAATCCACTCGCCGCTCCTACTCGAACCCACATGTGAAGAACATACAAGGTGGACATCGACCACACATACACACACTTGCTAGGACAACGTGCGGTGTGTCGAAACCACCTCAATTTGCTCCCTCCTCTACTTGGTATATGCATGGTAGTGGGGGGAAATATAACGCGCCAGTTCTCAGGCACATAACCATTGTGTTTCAATGGGCCTTCCGTCCCGTCATATAAAGCACAGGTCTAGCAATCCCGCTTTAGAAATGCAAAGCTTCTCCTCTCGGAATAGGAATCATGTCTTGATTGGACACGTGCAAACAATATTTTCCTCGCAATGTCGAGCGCCCAAAGTGTGCCTTTTGTTGCTCTCTCTAGCTACGATAGGGCATTGGGGATAATGCACCACTCCCCCCTTGGAGAAGTAGCGCATGTCAATACAACGATAAAGGTATGTTGGCAAAAGAAATTGCATTGCTCTTGCCAAGGACATCGTGTTCTCCCTAGAGATATATGGATGGAAAGCCGAACAGCGATTACAAGAAAATGCCCCGTGCCATCTACAAAGAAAGCAAACTTGCGGTTCCACTTGCAACGAAGGAAATTTTGAAGTAGCACATACACTTGCAACACCGCACCATTTCCAAGATTTCGAACCAACGGTTGAGAGATATTGTTGGTACTTAGCTCAAGGAAAAACGAATGTCACCACGGAATAAAAACACCATCCAACATGCAACTCGTTGAAAGAATGGGACGCTTTGGTTTTGCTAGGTTGTTGCTTGCAATCTCGCTACGTGGATCTTCAAATTCTCGAAGGAATGCACTAGTGGACAATATGTCGTATGCGTTGACTTCACATTGAAGAGGATCGTGCTTGTAAACTCTTCTTGCGGCGGACACAAAGTGCACTAGCACGGGGTGCGAGCTAGCAAAGTTTTCAAAGATCCAAAGCGCAAAAAGGATACTGTGAGGTTGGGGTGAGTGTGTGGGAGAATTTGTAGAGGTAATTAAACAAGGCCTTTGTAACGATTGCTTGAATCAAGGCAAGGAACCGTGGGAACGCCGAGCTTGAAGAAGTCGGTCACTGGCACCACTTGATCGTGGAATCATTGAATGATCGAATCGCTTGTCAAGTGGAAGAATGGTGCTTTTTCTTGATTCATTTTGGATGTGCGCAGTGCAGAATTTCGTTGGAAAAAAATCATCATCTTGCACATTCCAACAATCGCTGCCCCAACCATGAAAGACGTGTTACACTTTCTTGGCAAAACGGGCGGATGAACATATAACCAAGGCGGCCGAAGTTTCGTTACATACTTTGAAAAGTGAATGTTGGCAACGAGTAGTTCTTTGTTGTTTCATAATTAGGACACGAAGGATAACCTTTTTGGTTTCCAAGACAACAAGTGTTGCACAACGAGATCCCTAATGAAGGACAAGCCACTCGCATTGAATATGAAGACAATAAACTACACGCGCACGATGAAAAAGGCACGACTGTTCCTTGGAGGATCACCTCGAAGGTCGATTTGTGACGAAACAATTGGCTATTGATGTCCATAAATATTGTTGGCTAAGGGAAGAGTAGGTCAGGGCATATTTCAAGAATTTCCCTTCCCTCCGTCAAATAATAAGGTCAACAAGAGCAAAGAAAAAGGTGCATTCAAGTCATGTTCCTAGCGCGCCCCTTGCAAAGAGCCCCGGGCATATGTGCAACGATTTCTCGTGTGGCATGTGGAAACGCGATCCGAGGTCTGTGTTCCCGGTTTCAGAATGTCGGAGATGTGAAGAGCATTGAACGCTAGTCCGAGTGCGTAAAATTCGAGGAATGTGGGATGAGTCAGCGTTAGTGACACCCTTCGTTTACAATTGAGTTAGCGACATGCTTTGCTACGAAAACATTCCGATTTGTATCCGTGTTTATTGGAATACGTCGCGAGGTTCGTTGCTGGAAAAGCATGGCCTTAATCGAGCACTAATTTTGCCTTTACCTTGCATATGCGTGGCATCTAACACGTACTTGCGAATGTTCAAAGAAGAAACTTCAAGTTCGAGTAAGGTCGAAGACCACATGAGTCGAGAGATGTGGTGGACGCAACGCCACTCTCTTGAATGTGTTAACGTTCGAACTCCCAAATATTTCTCTCAAGCATGTCGCATTCAAAATCGCATCAGTGTTCCATACCGTATTTGTTGTGCAATTGTAAAGCTATATCTACCGGAACCGAAGCGCAAATCTTAATTAGAGGTTACAACAATCACACAGTCATGTGGAGAATGGTGGTTTTGAAGGATTTTGATTAGTAAGTCCTATCTTCGACGATCTTGCACCTGCAACGCACATGGAATTTGGGCCCTAGATTACTTGAGTATTCGTAAAAGCAACGATTCGAAGGGCTCCATTCACCATCGTCCACTAAACAAAGCGATAGATGCATTTGCATTTTCTACCGTGTGTAGCATTTGACATTCATCAATGAAAAATGTCGATCTAAAGACCAATGGCCTGCCTTGCAACGACTAGGGTGTGACTGTTTTCATTGCGTATGTCTTTTGTGTGCTTGAATGGTTCGAAGCCTTCAACGCAATGTCTGATTGATCACGCCCAAAACTTTAGCTATGCACATGGCAGGAGGTGGAGGTAACTAGGCAATCACGTGCAATCGGGAACGTACCTCACACAGGTTTGACTCCTTGGTAGCGCACATGTTCTCTCTACAACTTTGAACGGCCACAAGTACCTTTTCTTCATGTCCGACTTTGTAATTTTGTAAAAGATTGCTACAACATCCGAAACCCCACAGCTTCTGGCTACGATATTTTCCTTATGAAACAGTGAAGTCCAAGGTAGCAAGTTTTTGAAATGAAATGACGCCCCACCGGTCAAGACCACAGTTGAAACCTTAATCTAATCATTGACTCAAACTAACCTAGCCATATGTTATGACGTGGCGGAGGGAAGAGATCTTTCAAGAACAAGAAGGGCGGGTCTTTTGAACCATCATGCCCCATGGAAATTGAACGAAGAATGGAAAATTGTTTCATTACTTCCACATCGTAGGATAGCAACGTGGTGCGTTCGGTTCCACAAGCATTGTATGCTTGTAAGTGGCAAGCGATACATGCACGTATTCACTCTTTTGGGACTTTGAAATCCAGGACTTGCTAGCAACTGCCATTAGCCATGGCACTACCTTGCTGAGCATGGACTTATTCTGCGGACAAACTAACAGATGATGGACCAGCCATTCACAGCTTTGGTTCACGAGAATTCGCCGTGTGTTTTCCAATGGAAGTCCCACTTACCAGTCCGTGCAAACACCTAAAGTGCGAGTGTCCACTACACAAGCTGCACAGAATCTTCTTTGAGCAAGCTCTCGATGTAATTATATCTAGTGACAAACAGGTCATTTGCACGAATGTTGATGTAACTACTTTCCACCTGGTAGTCCCCGACGTTCTCTGTCGCAAGCACGAATACATGTGATCTAGTATTCGGTTCCGGAATCATGTCAAACTCTGTGTTATCTTGAGTTGCTTCTCCCTCATCATTGTCCTGGTACTGCTTCAGCATATGCTGGTAAGCGTACGGAAATCCGCTCAGAACAGTGTCGTAGAATAATCCACCCATGGCATCGACAAAACCCTTCAGGAACTCTTGCTCTTTGCTGGAAAGTCTTGCATAGAGGTGCATATTTCTACGGTCTAAGATGTGCAAGCAGTACGCTTGTACTTTTTTCAATCTGTCCCGGAGGTAAGATCGTAGTAGGTATTTGACCCTGTCCAACTCCATTCGGTACAGAGTGTAAGACAGCTCTTCCCTCCTTTCGGCACCCATGCTTTGAATGAATTCTTCTTGGCTTGCAATACTTGATCCAATGCGGTTCACCAGCTCTTCTCTGTAGGGCAGTATGACGGGTGCGTTTTTCTCGTTGATCCAGGCCTGCGTTTCGCCATCGGTCAGTCATGCAGCCCTCGGGCGTTCTTTTGTGCTGCTCTTGTATGCACCCATCTCCAATTCCAGCGGTCGAAGGATCACGATGTTCTCAACCTTCATCTCCGGTGTATCGCGTTCATGCGCCGCGTCCGCCTGGTTCGCTTCTTCCTTTTCCTGGGCGCCTGCTTCGGTTCTGTTTCGTCGTTGGTTCGGAAAGCCCGTTTCTTTCGCGTTTTCCTCCATGGTTTTCCACGCACGCTTCGTAATGTTTCGTTTCGTTCCCATCGTTCTCCGCTGTTGTTCTCATGCATTTCGCATGTCTTCTGCATGCCCGTTTCATCTCTACGTTTGTCTGTTCCTTCGTCCTCGTTCGAACCTTTGGATTTCGGTTTCCCGCCTTGCATTCCTTCCCACCCATTGCGCACCTGTTTGATCTCTCGTACGTCGTTTCCATCCGTTCCTTCTCCACCTCCTCCTCCTTCTCCATCCAGCAGTTCCTGCGTGTTCGCCCATGGCATCGCCATGCTTCCACCACCAACGATTGCGACCACGTCCACTCCACACGATCTTCCCGCCACACCGACTCGCCTCTCCCCCTCGGATCCTCGCCCAAGCCCAAACAGAGAGTTTCTTCTCTCCTCTCCCTCTCCCTCTCCGAGTGTCTCTGCGGATGGCTCCGACAGTGCGAAGAGAGAGAGAGTTTCTTCTCTCCTCTCCCTCTCCCTCTCCGAGTGTCTCTGCGGATGGC
>JBBULP010001051.1:0-12466 GCA_038048775.1 Picocystis salinarum
TTTGTGTGTCTTCGAGCCTTGGAAGCGCGAGGAAGAGGTCCCTCGTACCACCTGATCTACATTCCGTTCGACCTCTTGCATCTCTCTCCGCAGCACATCCACGCACGACTTGAACGCGACCGTGCCGTGTTGGTTCGTGTCCGTTGCTGCTCGTCTTGGGGCCGTCGATCCACCGCGTCGTTCCACCGCTTGTGCGTATTCCCACGTGCGATCCATGCTCTCTCTCTCCGCCCTCTAGGACGTCTTGCACCATGTGCTGCTTCGTGTTTCGCGTGCGTGTGCGACGTCCGGCGTGGTCCAGGTGGTGCCACAACACAAGTGTCGGTCCAATCCGCACCACGCGCAATGGAAGCAGGTCCATCTGCACGAACGAAAGGATCCCATCCACACCTGGAAAATGTGGATGAAACGTTTCTTTTGTGACAAGATCAAATCAGGACCAAGAAGCCTACTTCTGTGAGGGGGAGTGCGTCTTCTTTCGATTGAAAAGAAATGCGTCGAAACGCAACGGCGACAGTTGCCCATGAATCGGGCGTTGTTGCGTTCGACGTCCGTTGAGCGCATTCGATGCGAGATGTACGATGTGCATGCATGAATTCTTCGATTTACGCTCCTAGAACCATTGGCAAGTACGTCTTCTCCACTCCGCACTCGAACAAAAGGTCCGTGCCAATCCAAGGCATGATGTGAAGGCGAATCATCAACCCTTCGTTGCTCCCAACATAATTGTGGGGAAAGAGTCGAAACAAGGCACTCTACTATCGCAAACTTGTAAAACACTTCCGTTGAATCTTTGGTCGTCTTTCCATTCGTAGAATGACTTCTACGACAATGAAGCTTGTTGCAATTTGGCTGACATCAATAGATGCAGCAAGTTTGAATCGAAAGGCACATTGAGTTCATGTTTCCAGAGAATCACCTCCAACAAACGATACGAAAAGGCATCCCCTCACATCGTTTTATGCCTTTCTCATCCCTCTTGTTTGACACACAAACTACTGGCGACAAGGTGTGTTGCGTTGTTTGTCCACAAAGCAAGGCCTTATACGTTTTGCTCATAGTTCCAAGCGGAATGCTTAGCCTTCTACATGATCTATAAAGTCGTCAATGTCAAGTTAGATATACTCTAGGGAGTGTGTTCAAATGCTCATCAAAAGCTCCATTACTTTGACGATCACATGTCCTTTCAAGGACGGTAACACGCATTCAAGGCCAAGATAGGAAAATAAACGTTGTTGATGATGGTTTACCTTCCCTTTCACAAACTCGGTCTATTTTCGACGGCGTTGCTTTGTTCGTATTGCAACCTTGTCATTTTCTCCTTTCTCTCAAATGTTTGGTCATTTTCTTGCATACATCTGTGAAGTCCACGCCAAATAGCGCGCTCCTTTGAATAAAGTCACCCAAACCAACGTTTCATTGATGCAAACGGAAAAACTGCTATCTCCTTCCTTTTTGTTAAACCATAATTTTCGAGTTATCGAGCAATTTCCTTAGGGTGATATTTTACGTTGTTGCTAGCGTAAATAGGGAGTTTCTATCGCACTCGTTTACGGGAAGATCTATGCCGTTGCAACTCGTTCTTACAATACTATTTGCCAATCGTCGAATTCGCATGTCTTGTTGTCGTCATTAGATGCGATAGTATTATTCGGTGAGCAAGTGTGCCGACTCTCCTCGCACATAGCGACTAGTGAACCCTCTTGGTCTTGTCTTCTAGGATCTACGCCAATGGAACATTGTTGTCTCAGGAATGCTTGACTTTTTTTGGCGTTACTTTTGCTCAATTTGGACTGAATATAAAAGTACGAAAGTGAGAAAAAACTATGTACGTAAAAATGGATGGCCGATTCGGTCTACGTTTTTCTCATGTGCATACTATATCGTCGCTTGCAATCAACTACTTTGCTTCGGTCATTAGTTCTTACATGCAAGTCAACGCTAGTATAGAATAGTTGGTAACAATGAATCCGTAATGAGACGGAAGAAGAGATAGACATAACTATCACGCACTCAATCTAAAGCACTTGCCACAAAGCTATACAAGCGTGCCTTACATGGTGGCGCTATGAAGTACCAGACCACAATGCGTGTCTAGATGAAACGTTGAGAAGCCGTCAAATGCAATAGGAACCTATAATTGTGGACATTCCCCTATAGTGGATGAGTACTCTTTGTTCACCAAGCACAATTTTAGAGTTACGAGGTAATCTCTAGATATGTGTGCGGTGGTGCCTTGGAAGCCATTATCCACCCCCTCATTATCGATGCAAAATCAACTGCAAACACTCATTTGCTTGGAGCGCTACTATGTGCACGTACACTTGATGCATCCCACCATTACGATTTGGTCGAACGAAAGCCAATTCCCACAATACGTAGCTTTGTTTTTCCTCGTTCGAATGTATAAGTTTCTTCAAGTTTCTCCTCACCATGCTTTGCTTCCGTGCGCCTCTGTGCACATTCCGAAAATGTTCTCACGGGCAACGAAGGACGACCAACCTTCCTAAAATCTTCATACGATGTTTGATTGGCGATGGAAGGCCTTACACAACTTCCACTTGTGAGAAAGTGGTCGAGCTAGGTACTAAACCAAGCGACACAAGCGATGAGCGGCTGGATAATCACGGAAGGAACACGGGTGTATGGTCATGGTCGGAAAACAAGAAAGAGTCGCATCATGTATTATAATTGCTTTGCAAACACCTAGTGATCATCATGGTCATACTTTGTCTTCTTATATAGGAAAGAATTGCAACAAACACTTTGAGGCTCGTGTTTCAAAGACAAAATCTCGAGTTTAGGAGACTTGTGAGCTATTGCGTTGCTCACTTTCCATGCTTCCACTAGCGACTCGGAGGCAAATCAACATGCACGTTTTTCTTTCTCCCCACAACCATTCATGCCACCTTCGTTTGTTTCCAATTCCTTTGCATGCAACAAAAGCCTTTTTGGTTCAAAACCGTGCATCTTGAATGAGAAAGACGGCTCGCTCTATATATACTTCGGTTTCTAGAGGTTCCATTTGCCTACTTCGAATTTCATAGGTTACATGTTTTCTCGTTACCTAGTAGCCAAGTGTCACGCCGTATCTTCCTCTAGCTGCCTCGCAATTTAATACTGATTCTTCATTTCCTTGTCGACGGGTCATTTTTCGTTTATGTTGCATCATTTTAAGCAACGTGCAATGGCACGTTGCTCTCGTGCAAGAAGCGAAAGGCTGAAGAGAGCGTAGTAATAGTAAATATTGCATAAAACCTTCCCGTACGCCCCCTAGCACTTCTTTAAAACATTTTATTCGCCTCCGTTAAATTTCACACTCCAACGAGTTTGTTCGTGGGTTACTTTGACGTCGTTCATACTATAAAGCCATGCAAAATGACGTACAGTCACTTTCGCCAATGTCATAGCTATCGATGTATAATTACTTCTAGACCAATTTTCTAGAGTCTTGCGCCATTCTTGGAGTACTTCTCGGTTGCCTCGGGTTTTCGCCCATAAATGCACGGAATCCTTTCAAACGAATGTTCCTAGTTTGAAGATTGCTCAATGCAAAGTGCAAGAACGTTGTTATTGTCCTCCAACTTAAGTAGACTTGCACTCGTGCATTAGGTTGTCGAACATGGAAGAAGGGTCTCATCAAAAACGGTATTCCTTACCACAACTTTACCCTGTCGCGAGCTTTGATGCTAGGTTACGAATGCTTTCGCGATGTCACGTATTTGCAACGGAGAGTTGCCGAAATTGAAGATGAGCCTTCTTTCGAAATCAATTGTCCTCCCTCTCGAATACAAATTTTTGATAAATACATGCAAATCTTCGAAAATAGCTTCTAATTTGCTATAAGAGTGTTGAAACAATGCATCACGTGCGGCAAAACTTTCAACTGTGAGATTTAATTGCAACATCTTGATTACAAGCGTACACATGCGAATTTGGGAACTTCGCACTATGCAAGTCGGGTGTGGTTACAAAAGCCATGGGAGAAGTTGTCCTCTCGATCGAGAAAAATCTTCAACTCATGAATGCGGTATTCCTCACAAACTTGTTCGTTTAGGTTACCTTGAGGACTGTCAAATATTTAATCTCGTAGGATAGAGTGTATGAGCCGCCTGCAAAGATGTCAATGCCGCATGATAGCTTCTTAACAGATAAAAATGTCAAGCTTGTATCGTAATGATGCTTCTATCAAAAAGAAAGACTATGTCAAATGCAATGTTTCAGAGATGCATCGTGATAATGCATAGTGTTGTTAGAATTCGTTTGTTGGTTTTCTCATTCAATATTGAGAGGAACACTTCGGCATCGACTTGAAATTGCTAGATATTGTCTCCCATACATTTCAGCAATTCACTAACCCACAATTAGATTGTCTATCTAAGGATGGGAAAAATATATTGAGTCGGAGGTTTGAAGAGAGGATTTTGCCACCGATGCATGCACGCTGAAGCAGACAGGACATTTGGAAAGGAATCAACTCGACAGAAATTTCAATACAGATGATAGCACAATTTAGTATACTCAGCATGTAGTAAGTATGAAGTTCTATTGTGCATGGAGACAAACATTGGAGCTAAACCAACGCAGTGTAGATAAATAGTGCTGCCAGTTGGGTAGCCACGGCAACAATGGTGTTGCTGGTAGCTCTGAATGCAACGTTGTCGACATTGGTGTTGGCTGTCACACGCATATTTGGGACTGAGCAAACAACTCGATTGTCCTTCTGCCAGGAGAATACCACCTCTGTCTGGCCATTTTCTGTAGCTCTGATGTGCACGTGATCGCCATGCGATTCTGTCTCAACAAATTCGGGGGCGTTGTGCGCAAGGACCACGTTGAGAGATGAACCATCGCTAAAGTCAGGTTGTTCTCCGTCGCACTTGATGTTTGCACTGTAGGAGCCTCTCTGTGGCCCAGTACCTACAACTGGCGGTCCTTCGTCGTAGTGCCAATGATCCCCGTGTGCATATGCAATCACTTTGCGGTCCTGGCCACGATCCAATATTTCAAATGTTTCCACATCAGGGACATGGACATCAATTGGAGGTGTTGTACATTCTGGTTCCGTTATATTGCCTGGGCCAAACCAACTGAATACAACACGCGCTGTCCCAGATCGTTTAGCATAAAGGTGAACGTGATCCTGGAAGAGACCAGGCTCTATTACTGGTGGATCTTCATTGGACACACGTGTCACATCCAGAGTTTCGTCATCCCCATCAAAGTTTGCCTGCTTTCCGTTGCATTTCACATCTGCCATCAAGGAGGATCGACGACCATAAAGTGGTACAATGTTCAGTCGTCCCACCCAGGCACCGTCCTTCACCTCGGCGACGACGTTCCTGCCCGTGTTGCGATCTCTTATCTTGAATTCCTCGATGGTCTCTCCAAGAACACGGCGATTAGCATGAGAAAAGGTGAGAAGCAGCAGTGCAAGATTGCAAGCGTTGCGCAGCATGATTGGTGAAATTGTCCGAGCCCAATGCAACGTTCGTTCCGTGCAAGCTGCACTCCTTGTTTTGATATGACAACGTGGGAAGTGTTCTGCATATCCCCTCAGAGTCGCCCATGGCAGATGTCGACACCTTCCACCGTGTCCGGGTTGTGTCGACACTCTGTACGGACAGTGTGGAATCGACCCCAAGTTCACGTCACCAGGGTCCCTCTTCGAAGACAGTTTGAACCTTCAGGCTAGTAACCAGTTGGGTCTATCGAGGACAACCAGTGAAGCACTTTCTGGTATTGCTCCCGATTTGCAAGGTAGGAAAGTGTCAGCGGACAGCAGCTTGGAAAAGCTTGGAGACATTGAAACCCTCAATATTCACAGAACTACAACGGAATAGTGGTGTTCAGTTCCAACCCCATTTCACGTCTTCTGAAATCGAACAGCTCGGAGGTCTGGAGAGAGCGCTTGCTTCTCGAACAAGCTAAGAGTTGATGCACAGTACTCCAGAGCACGGTAATGAAAGAAGAGCTAGTGAAGAAGAAAACTTCTAGGCCGGAGTCGTGCCGTCAGATGAGTTTGTTGGCTGAGACCTGTGCAGAACATGTGTACAGTCGTGGTTCTGAAAGTTTCGGTCGTGAAAAGCTGGCTCGAATCATTGAATGTCACCAGATTACAAGCTTGATGCGATGCCAAGGCTGATGCACACGTGCGCTCCAGACTTTATGCACTGGATGCCACCGTCTGCGCAGTACCGCGAATGAAACTCATGCAGGTCTTGATAAAAACTTTCCTGCAAAATAGCTTCTTTTCAGCCAGACTCTTCCATTTGCCCCGGTTCATTGTAGAGAGTGCCACTTCCTGCTGCATATTCATGGAAGCTATTCCTATATCTTCAATGCCTAGTCTTTGCACTTTTAAGAATCTTGAATCTGGTATACATTGTGCTGGCTCATTTACTGGTTGCACATGTGTGTGGCTGTGCAGAAGCAGCTGCCAGGACTTTGGCAGTTCTTTCCTGCAGTGCAGCTTGACCTGAAGCAACCCTTGTCCATATGAATAACTGAGCAGACAACAAACATTGTCTTGATGTTGTATATGGCCTAGGGAATAAGTAAATATAATGGATCTGCACAAGGAACAGAAATCACTCAAAGTCTGCCTTACACATATCTTGACGCACATGAAGGAATGAGTGTCTAGGTCTAGGGTTTGTTGTGAACAGAGAATTGTGGAACTGAATGTGGAACAAATGTAATGCCATGACCCCTTCCGACACCTATTACACTCAGTACCAGAAGCAGAGGAAACCTCAGAGAAAGCATGACTGTTAGGCAACAACATCAACAACAATATGGTGATTAGTGCTTGTTGACTTGTAAGTGATGAGAACGCTAGCTTTGTCCAAACTCATGCGTACGAGAATTGCACAACTTTCTTCACAGGCTCCTACCACAAAAACGGGGAGCGCTCTCACAGCTCTAACTTGTATGTTAAAACCAATTGCGAATTGCACAGATTGCTAAGATAGTGATTCACGGTCCTGTACCTGAGCAAAGTGTGCTGTGCTCGCCCAATCCAATCGTCCGTGTTGAAGACATTTGGCATATGTGCTTTCAGCAAAAATTTACAACGATAGTTTTCTCTACCAACTCTGCGTCAAATTTGACTCTCACGCCGCAATGAGCCTTGATTAAAGCTCATTGTCCTGTGGCAAATTGACGAATTTTCTTCTGGAAATGTCACTTTACCGTTTATCAGAGTGCTGATTCATGCGAGCGCAGAGTGGATGCTGAACTTATGCTCTTAAAATGGTGGCCGTTGTTCAGCAAACAGCTGTTGGCAATTGGGCACGGCTCGCAGTTGAAGACTTTTCAAGAAATTGTGCGGGGAACAAGACAATTGTTGCATCTGTACGTATAACTATGGTTGGTACAAAAAACTGGCATGCGCGACCAGTAAGGACATGATCAATATGTTGGTGTTGTTTGCTGTTGATACACTGTGCTACAATAGTAAATGAACTGATGAGAGTAGGCTTTCATGGCTTCAAGGGATGTCACTTGCATAGGATGTGCATCAGCTGTAATGACCACCTATTGTGATGGATATTTACAGCCAGCACCCACAGCCACTAGAAGAAAAAATTGTCTTTGGATCTCCATCAGTCCATCAGTTCAACTGATGAAACTCTTTGGCCAAGCTGAATGATCTTCGAGAATTATCAGAACCAGCTTGTGCAGATTCATCAGAACATGCCCAACTTACTGCTGTGTGCTTTGAATTTGTGTTACACAGAAATGGAGCAAGTTCGAAATTGCTGCAGCTGCTTAAGTTTTTGCAAGTCAACTTTGTTTGTGCGCATTTTCTGCAGTTGATTTCACAATCTGACCCATCTCTGAAAGCCTTCTTCCATGAAACCATAAGTACATGATAAGTGACTGATCATCTATTGTCTGACACTGATCTTCCTTACCGCATCAATGCCCATAACTGCTAGCTCCAGGATCTAGTAAGGATTCCCCATCTTCCATGCTGGAGGAATCATTGATAATTTGAGGAAGCCATCGAATCCTACAGTCCCTTGAATAGGTTTCTATGTGTTTATTTGGAGTAATTATCTGATAAGTGCACCAACAACATGATGCCCAGTGGTGTAATGAGTGCTGCAGCATATATAGGTCTTACTTTTAAAAGTCATGGATCGTACTGTCACTCTTCTCAACTAAATTGAACACAAAATCACATGGTGAGCTAGTGCTTGCTGAACCTGCCTGTCCACGGGTACAACTCCCAGGTAGTACATGCATAACAGATGTCCTACGTGACTAGTACCATACCGACTTTGCTTGACTTTGTAGGGCACTATATTCTTCATGAGAACCAATGGAGACAGCAGTAAGCAATCATTGCAACAAAATTCTTTTTACAACAGTCAGACTTCAACCTGCATTACCCATCTGGTCCACGTCACAGCAGCGGGATGGATAATGCTAAGACAGGAAGCAACATTGATGCAATAGACCCAAACGTACGTTTTGTGATTGTATCAAGCGTAGCGGCACTGTTGTGAGCAAGTCTGTCGATGGCCTCCCTGTTTATGGTGGAATCACAATCAATTGATCGAGAATCTCGTGATGGTGGGTTGCAAGCAGGATCATATTCACCTTTGAACTTGTGGTACGCGGCCATCAAACCTTGGTCGCCGCCGCGGCACACATGATGGTATGCTTCCAGAACTTTGAAGGAATCCCGGCAGTCAGGAGCAACAGGATTCCCAGGACAAGTGCTGCTCTCCAGCCTCTGGAGCGCATCCCTTGCATCGCTCAGGCTGGAGCAATCGTACTCGCAGGTGTCTAGTCCAGAGCGCGGAGCAGGGTCCTCGTAACACCTGATTCGGCATTCCCACTCGATGTCATGGTAGAAAACTCCATACATTGCATCGAACGTGCCAGCTTGACAACCGTCATGATGCTGCATCATCGTATAGAAGGCCCTTTGGCACGCTTCTGGTCGACAATCTTTCTCGCAATTACGATCGATGAGCTGCTGTTTGACCGAACTCAGACCCGCAAGGTCTCCACAGTACTGTATCCTCCCGTCAAGCGTGACACATTCGCAATCCGGCCATGTTTCTGGGTCTGACAGTGAGAAGCTCCTGGTTGTCAGCTTGGCGCTGCTTTCCTGCAGCAGCGCGAGGGCGGCAACTCCAATCCACGCAGCAATCATCGTAGCACGTGTTGGTATAGTTCGTTTCGATTCCAAGGTGGCGCAGCTATGAGTTTGTGCTGCACGCCGCCGATCCGCAGGTTTGCTTGCATCGACCAATGCAAGGGACCCTCGGACACCTGTGGAAATGTCGACACTGGGTTGTCGATGTCGACATCCCCCGACCGTTGCACAACTGACTGGAGATGGGGGACCCTGGGGTGGACAGCGAAGCACTGAGGCGGCTGGGGTCATGTGGAGTTTCTTCTCGACTTCGGTTGCAGCGCATCCAATTCTACCTTCTACGTCATCGATGAAAACCAATTCAAAAGACTGCAAGAATGGCTTTTGGATCAACCGTGCTGTTCCCAAGTCTTTCGCATCGAATCGGAAAAGCTGATGGTGTCAAACGACAGGCTGCAGAGTCGCTCCTCTCAACCGACCATTCAAAGCTTGCTGGAGGTGAGAATGAGGCATACGCAAGCAGATGAATTAATGGAGTTTCGAAGCTTTCATTCTATCAAGTGGACGGCTGCCGCAAGCGTTACTGTCCTTCTGTTCGTTCACCGTTTGAGTGTCTCGCAACGAAAACATATGTGGAGAGTTCTCAATCGTGAATTCGTTCGATCACATACTGGTATCATTCAGAAGTTCAAGCAATGATGTGGATTGCAGCGTGTCTGGAATGCATGTGCTCCTTACAATATGGGAACTTTGAGATTGAGGAATTTGGCAGGTGCTGACGAGGGCTGAATAATTGCAGCGTGTCACATCTGGTGAGAAGGAGGTCGCTTCTATATGTGCTCCCAAGAAGCATGGGAGGTCATGAAGAGCAAACTGAAGTCTCAAGCATACCACAAGATTCACCGGTCCAATGGGCTAAGAGAAGTTAACCAAAGTATAACCTGCAAGAATGTGGGTATAAATTTTGTAAGGCAGGTCCACTTTCCACGAATCTAAGCAATCATTGACTTGATTACAACCCTGCTGTTTCATTCTGTCCTGGAAGGCCTTTGTCTGTCCTAAGCTGCAGGAAAAGAAATTCGCCAGCAAGCACTGTTCAGCCTGGTCCTGTTCTACTGTGCCAACTATTCGAAAGGCTGAAAAGATTTGTTTCTCCTCCTCTTTAGGGCAAATGTAGTCACCCCAGCTACTAGAATTGCCGCTACCAGCGCTCCTACTGCTATGCCAGCTGCAGCACCAGCAGAAACACCATTGGAAAAGCTTTCTGTTCCCACCTGACATCCTGGTCCAAAAAACACATCCCTCTTGTCGAGATTGCACATTCCACCCTGGCAGTTCTGAATACTCCATGATCGTATCGAATCCCTGAGCGTGGGGCTGATGTCTTCAGGTCCACATGTGAACTCTAGAGCGTACAGACGATACCAGGACTGTTCACAATTCAAGTTGCGACGGCATCCTTTAGTGCCTTTGCAAGATACCCGAAGAAATGTGAGGGTTTCTTGTATTTCCGTCTCATTATTGCACGGCAGTGAAGATGGGCAGAACTTCTCTTCAGGTTGATTCATTGGATATTCTCTGCATCGTGAGCATTTCTCTTCAAATGTGCGGGCTTGAAAGCTGACCCTTGACTGTACGGTTCCAATGGGGCAGCCCTGCAAAATCTGTTCTATTCTAAAAAAAGCACGTTGGCACCCTTCATCTGACTGACACTTGTTGGCGCAATCTTGACTTTGAAGGTATCGACCTGATTCTTCAGCCACAGCAGGTCCGGAGCTGCAGTCTACTTCGCCAACTTCACAGGCACAGAAAGGCATTTCTTGAGCCAGTACCTTGCCGTCCGTATTCGTTCGAGCCAGAAGTATCGCGATTGCGAATAGAAACCATCTGAATATCCGTCTGCTGCCCTGGTATCCAGCACGTTCGAAGAAGCCATCTGCCGTCGGGTGCCCAATTTCACGAGACATGTCAAGGCCGGAGGAGCCCGCCACCGAATGCATATAGCACCGCTCTTCTTTCCGCTGTCGATCAACCCTCTTCAATCTGAGCGGCCTCCTGAGCGATCCTTCAATCCGAACGGCGAAGCAGCTGTGAAGCAAGGAAGCCTCTCCAAAAGACGGGCAGAAGCAAATGACGTAACCTGGGGACACGACAGCTTTCAGGGTCGGAGTATGACAACACCCCGATACCGGTGCACCAAGGGAAGGGAGCATATCCTTTCGTTCGTATCGGTTAAGTGAGGGTCAAGGAGCTCATGGTGGCTCTGAAACACGGGGACCACTCGAGGGGAATGCATGACACATGGGCATCGGATGACTCCTTCAACTAAAAGATGGCTTCGGACTTCAAACTTGCGAATGCATCTACATGGGTTGTCTTTCATCAAACCATTTGCGAAGCGATGGTCTCAAACTACCGTCGGAGAGTCACACGAGAACAAATTAAGTTGGGGCCACAAACTTGACCACTTCGGTTACTAAAGGTAGTCGTTTCATGTCGTTACGGAGAACAATAGCTCGGAGCCGACTTTGTATCTCAATCCCTATCTTTCATGTGAAGTAGCTTTTAGAACAATTGCCCAAAGTGGATGAGTCGCTCTAAGCTTTGGATCAATTTATTTCCAACTGTATCTACCCATACTTGGACGTGGAGTATTGTAACGTAATCTAACTATAGCTGGAACTTGGCTGTAACATTGAAATTTTAATATCGTGACATCAATCAAGGATGAAGAAGTAAGTGTTGAGGAAGAAGAAGCACAAGCGCGAGGAATTTCCCTTATAGTGAGGAGTCTCTTAGGACCCAACGATTGCATTCTAAAGCGCTACATAGGAACGTGATACATATTTTGCATGGCTTTTAAACCCAACGAAAAGAAATAGCCGTACACATCCGAAAGTCTCTTTTTGAGCAATGTGAGAAGAAGAGCATCTTTGGCTCGAAGTACTACATGCTCAGCAACATTTATATCGAAGGTACTTGTTGCACAACCATGCGCGAAGTGTAGATCATATGCTGTGTACAAGTAATAGCAACAACATTCACCCAAAGAGGTTTGCAAACGGTCAAGGGGTCGCATGACCTAGTCAAAGAGAAAATTTATGCATTATCGTATTGTTCTTTCGAATAGAAGCAAAAATGATGTGAGTTCAAGGGAAATGTTAGAAACCAATATCCCTTTTGGTTTCTTGATCATTAGAACCCTCCAAAGGATGGTTCCTCCTCAACTGGGGGAAGTACTTAACCCTCTCCCAGTCGCATCTTGTAATTAAGTTGATCTTGACCTCGAAGGGAGAGCCGCCTCCCAAGCGTCTCCTCCACCTCCGAGGCAACTTCCTCCGCACCGGCGGA
>JBBULP010001052.1:0-23984 GCA_038048775.1 Picocystis salinarum
TGATAGATCTTCGTAGTGGGCCAATGCCCATGCCACAAAACGCTTGTTCATTCCAAGATAGGCTTTCCGTGTCTTTTCGGACTTGCTATTGCGTTGTATCTCCCTTACGAGTGATGGTTGGAGGTGCTCCGAACCTCGGCCATGAAGTTCCGAACGCGGCGTTGGTTCCTCCGAAGGCGGAGGCTCGAACGGGCCCGTGGATGCCATCGCCAACTACCATTTCGTCCCTCGATCGGATCGATCCATCGATACCATTTCGATCCACCATCGAGATCTTTCCCTCATTCGATCGACATTCTTTTTTGTAATGATCTCGTTACAAAAAGTTGTGCCATCGATGGATGGCAAATCGGACAATAGGAAGGGAACCATTCTTCACCGGAAATTACCACCCCGGTACCACCCCCGTGCAAACCCAACTCTATCCCGGGTCTTGACCGGACCACCCCTTCGATTCGGTTGGAGTCTCCACCCTCTTCTAATGGGATAGAGGATTCCGGTAAAAGAACCGTTCTTGTTCTTGTAAGTCTTGAGATGCGCTGGTTCAACTTTACCGATCGCATGGTACTAGAACAATGGGACGACAAACGTCCTTTGCTGCCGGTTGCAACGCGAGCAACACATCGGTCAAGTGAGTTCGAGGCGACAATTAAACGGATGTTTTCGTGAGAGATTTCGAGATGTGAGGAAAGTGGTGCCCAAGAACACGAAATTGAACAAAAATGTGGAGATTCGAGGCACCGACGATGCACTCATTGTCTTTCTAGACGTACTCATTGACAAGAAACAACCCATTGGCTCTAAGTAACGAAGTACAAGGAAGAGGAAGGGGAAGGGTGAGCCTCATAATGTCCGTTGCTTCTTGTACTTCAAACTCGAGATTGTTTCCCCTTATAGTTCACCACGACGTCGCTTCGAATTGGTATTCTAGTTGTATTGGAAAAGCCCATTGAATGTGTCGTACATCGCCGCATACTCTTCTAATGTCCCATCCTCTTTCTAAGCATCGCGGGGCACTTTTCCTTGGAAAGCAACCATTCGCTTCTTACGGCGTTTCAAGTGCTCATGGGTTTTTTTCTTTGCGAATCTCACTTGGTGGGATGAGCCTCCATGGGCGCCAAAACAGGTTGTATTCCCTCTTGACCATTTTTGCCATGCTTGTCACGGTATCATGGTAGGAACGTCGATGTTCTAGGTTCTTTCCAAAATGGAAGCTAACTGTACCCTTATAGCACCCTTTGTCGGGTCTCTTGTTGTTGTGAAGGAACCAACTCTTGCCT
The DNA here is from genome assembly GCA_038048775.1 of Picocystis salinarum. Classification (NCBI taxonomy): domain Eukaryota; kingdom Viridiplantae; phylum Chlorophyta; class Picocystophyceae; order Picocystales; family Picocystaceae; genus Picocystis; species Picocystis salinarum. Next base: position 1,281 of record JBBULP010001052.1, read on the forward strand.
TCAATAGCCAAATAGAGAAACTTGATTATTTGGTGCCAATAGCCATACACTGTGCACACAATCATACTTTGGCGTAGTTTTCTCTCCAAATTGAACTCACCAAGCACCCTCCCGTGTTTGGATTTAGCGCGTCCAATTCTTCAAGGTGAGAGGTAGTTTGCGCACTTCATGTGTCGTTCCAAAGGCCTCCAAAGTCTCTCCACGCTGGCGCACGGACGGGTGTGCGCGTTCGGTTCTCGCGGAAGCTGCAATCATGGCATTGTAAATCGTTCCCCACGTCGTTCGTTCTGCCACCCCGAGAGGGTGGTAAATTCCGGGGATTTTTCGATCCCGTTCCCCCTCGAGTGAGAAACAGAGACGAAACCGGGTGGAGGGAGAACCGCATCCGAGGAAATTACCACCCTCGTGGGGTGGCGATTCCCAATCGAAAGGGTGAACCTGGGGTGGTAAAAGTCGGAGAACCGGACCCCCTTTCCCCTCAAACCTCCCCTACGGGGGGTCCGAATGCCCGTTCCTAGGCTTGGTGGACCACGTCCGCGTGCTTTGCGACGACGTCCATCGCGCGCTTTCGTCGCACGTCGAAGCGTCGCATCGCCGCTTGGTCCGTCCACGTGCCGAACGAAAGGGACGAGAGAGTTCCCAACCTTCCCCTCTCGGAATTGGAAGCGAGTTCCGCGGCGGTTTGCCCGACGAAAGGTGGACGGCGAAGGGTAGAAGAAGCCAACGTCCGTCGTCCAACGTCACTTGAAGCGCAACCAAGTGGAAGGAGAAACGCATCCGCACGTACGATCCTGCGAAGCACGCGAGGAACGAAAGGTCGAACACGAACGTGCGAAGGGATCGGATTGGGGAAGGAACGCGCCAAGCGAACGAAGCGAAGGAAGCAGAAACGAAAGAGGAGAGAGGTCCACGACGCAACACGACGCACAAGCACACCAACATGATCACAAGCAATTTCGAAGAACATGCCAAGACGTTGTTGGATGTCAATCGAGGTGAGTCGACCTTCCAAACTGCGACGGACGCGAGTGCCGGGAGAAAAGACGGAACGGGACGAATCAACAGGACAAGCGCCGTTTTTCAATGCGCACGAAGAAGAGCGTGGATGGAAGAGACAGCGATGCAAGCGAGAAGATGAACGACAAGACATCGAAATCGAAACGACGCGCGTGCCCGACTCTTCCGTGTAGGAAGATCCGAAGATGGGACCGAAGCGTGGCTTGAGACGGTTTCGAAATGCACCGTTCAAGGCGTGCACGTCGGATGCAACCATGGACAACTTACAGCCGATCGGACAAGTCACTGACAGCGAACAACGCAACGTGCACGATAGGAACCGGGGAAAAACTGCAGCTGGCCACAGAGCTGAGGGATTCGATCGAAATCGTGCACACGTCCGAGTACCTGAATTTCCTCAAAGCTTTCTTTCCGGCATTCCGCAGGGTGTTGGCAGGCACAAAACCACAATTCAAAGACTGCGACGAGCACAAACTGAGGAATGCCATATTAGAGATCCTCAATCGATTACCACACAACGAAGTGATTCGGCCGTTTTCCCACGATCTCATGAAGCTCTGCTTGGGCACACTTGAAACAGACAACGAAGACAATGCCATGATAAGTCTGAGAATCATATTCGATCTGCACAAAAATTTCCGGCCCTCTCTTGAAGCGGAAGTTCGGCCATTTCTGGACTTTGTGGCCAAGGTAAGTTCCTGCGACACGGCAACGATGGTATCTTCTGGTCGATTTACTTGAATTTGATCCATGCTGACATGCTGCCCCAGGTCTACCGAGGATTCAAAGAAACAACACGCATGTATTTTGATGATAAGAAAAAAATTGTGGGTGGCAAAGGTGGAAACATGCAAAAGAATACCGGCTATCCGGTTGAGTTGGTACAAAGCACACGGAGTTTTAAGGTGGTCACAGAATGCCCTCTCATTGTCATGTTCTTGTTTCAGCTTTACCCGCAGTACATACAATCAAACATACAGCTCCTCCTCCCTCTTATGATCCAGTGTATTTCATCGCAAGGACCCAAAGAATGTCCTCAAGGACCACTGAAGCAAGTTTTTACAGATATGAAAGGTGCACAAATCAAGACTGTCTCCTTCTTAACATACCTGCTGCGCAGCTTTGGAGATCTTATCAAACCACATCAACACAGTATCTCAAAAGCAATAATTGAACTCATGATCAGCACGCCAGATAACGTGGCCATCAGGAAAGAACTATTGGTGGCAACAAGACACGTTCTTGCTACTGACTTTCGTCGTGGCTTTTTTACTCACATAGATACTCTACTCAACGAGGAGATTCTTATTGGCAAGGGCCGTGCTTGCTACGACACCCTCCGTCCCTTGGCATATTCTCTGCTGGCAGAATTAATCCATCATGTCCGCAGTGATTTGACCCTCAAGCAGCTGAGCACAGTGGTCTACATCTTTTCAAGAAATGTGCATGATGATCAACTACCACTTGGTGTGCAGATGACGTGCATCAGGCTCATGCTCAACCTTGTAGAGGTTATATTCCTCAGCTACGCGAAGAGGCAAGAGCCAGCTGGCAAGAAGGAGGCACGCGCTCTGCTTGGTAGAATTTTGGACACATTCATCATGAAATTTCAGAGCCTTTCCTATCTGGTCCCAGAGCTAATCGTGCACCGTAGAAGGTCGATTGCCAAAGTGAATATTGAAAATTCCGCGCTTGCAAAAAAGGACTGCCTATACAAGGGACAGGCGGACCACCAGAAAGAGGTGCATGAGTGCAAACAATTACTGAAGACGCTCATTATGGGTTTGAAGACGTTGTTATGGAGTATCTCTCACTTTGCAAGGGCTCATCAGCAAGCTCCTAATCAACAAGCTCAGGCACCGGCAGCTGTTCCTAATATCCCTCAAAGCATGACAGACGAAGAAGTACTAGGAGCAAGCACGCTGTTCTCGAATGGTGTGCGTTGTTTGTATATCTTTGCTGAGACAGATGGGGACAACAACCCTGTTGCACCACCGGAGCCACTGAGTGTGGGCAATGTAGGAAAACTTCACCCGTTGGCAAGTGGGAACGACATTTTGGAACACTTTTTTGCAGTTTTCACAGTGCTCGCGCCTAGGAACTTTCTGGATATGCTTAATCTGGGATTTGATGACTTTTTCAACGAGCTTGTCAGGTTACCAGTACTTTTGACTGTTGTGATGCACTTGCTGCAAAATGCACGGCTCTCGAGATTCCTCGTAGATTACTTACTGGACTATCTGTGCAGCCCTTGTAGATTTGAAAGTTTGAAAGACGTCACCGACTCAGAAGGAATTCTTGTCCTTAGACTTTTTCAACTTTGTTTTGGCGCTGTCTCAAAGTATCCTGAAGCAGACTCCTCTGTACAGATGAAGCTCATACCTCTTCTGGAACAATGTTTACAGTCTGCGACAGCTGTTGAAAATCCGAAGGGGTACTTGCAGGTTCTAAGAACTATGTTTAGAGCTCTTGCTGGTGGAAAGCACGAATCCCTTTACAGGGAACTGATTCCATCGCTACCTGGGACTATTCAGTCTCTTTGTGGTCTTCTTGAAGGGCCTCAGGGTATCAGATTTCGAGATCAGCTGGTAGAGCTGTTCCTTATTCTACCAGCTAGGCTTTCTTCCCTTTTGCCTCATTTATCAAAACTTATTCTGCCCCTTGTTTTTGCGGTAGAGGGACCGCAGGAACTTGTACAGCTTGGACTTAGGACACTCGAGTTCTGGGTTGACAGTTTGAACCCAGAATTCCTGGAGCCAGTTTTGAGAAAGCAAGAAAGCAGACTTCTCTTGGCCCTCTGGCAACACTTGAAACCCCACCCATATCCTTTTGGTGCAAGGACAGCACAGCTACTAGGTAAGCTAGGAGGAAGGAACAGGAGGTTTCTTCGAGATCCGTTTGATTTAGAGTGCAAAGAAAGCCCAGAACATGGTCTTCGCTTAGTCCTCACATTTGCACCGAGCACGTCTTTCCTAGTTCCGCTGGATGGCTGCATTGGTCTTGCGGAGACTATTTTAGGTCTAAGGAGGAAGGATCCAAGGGGCCCTCCCATAGCTTATAGCACACAGTACAAGAAGGAAGCGCGGAAATTCATGCATGTCTGCTTAGCAAGCCTACTCAATGTGAGAGGGAACGGTCCTGGAGCTGGGACTTTCTCCAGGAATAATCTTTTATGCGCGCTGTCAAGGAAAGAAACTCTTCTCGCGCAGGCTTCTATCCCGAGTAAAAGTGATGTTGGTGTGAAAACAAAAAACCAGCTGGTTGCAGAACGAAAAATGTTTCAGCGCCTCATAGAAGACGTGATGCTTGCTGATTCGTATGGTGGGTTGAATGAGAAGGACAATGTTTTTTCTGTCAACCTTTGTAGGCACTTTGCGCTACTTTACTCCATTGGCCTCCCGGCTCAAACCTACCTAGATTCGTCACAACTAGATGTGCCAAACAAAGAGAATGAGGCTGAGGTGCAGACTGAGCTACGCTCAACTTTGAAAACACTTGAGCTGCAGTCTTTTATAGAAGCATTGGTTGAAGTAATCTGTCGATCTGATGCAGAACAATCGTCTTTTGGACTAGAAATGTTGGTAGTCTTTGTTGACAGTGTCAATGCTCTATGGCAACCTGGAACTAATCTGTTAGAATACCCTGAAGAAGGGAGTGCCCAAGGGGAGCACAAGCTCCCTCTCCCTCTCAAGGAATTGTTTTCCTTGCTCATGCACTGCTGCTATGGACAATGCTGGTCTCGAAAGATTGGGGGGGTAGCTGGTCTAGAAACAATGATGCAAAAGCTCTCAAAGGCTTCCTTTAAGCCAGATCTACCAAAGGTATTCCGTTGTTTCTGCTACTGTTTGAACACCCTCCCACACAGCGCTGTTGTGCACATGCAGAAGATAGACAAGGCATTGCAAAATTTGGTCCATGCAGCTGCTGCAGAACCCGATGCTACATTAGAGGAAGGATCAATGCAAGGGATAGTCGCAGTTCTATCCAAGCTTCTCTTTTCCCCTTCTAGTGGACAACGGTTGCGCGAATGCCTCGAAAATCTTGCTCTGCACATTTCTTCAACATTTCAGGTTTGTCTGGCTGAGTTTCTCAAAGACTCTGCATCAAAATCTCTGGTATCCCTGTCATCAAGGGCTCTGAGGAAGCGTCCTCTTGAGATGCAAGTGCAAGTAGTAGCCAGTATGAGATTTATTCTTGCAATGCAACCGCAAGTTGTTCAGGAACTTAGCCCGGATGTTGTTTCTGTAGTACAAGAAGTCCTGCTCATCTGTGATTCAGATGAGGGCAAAGTCAAGGTACTAACTGGCAAATCTCAACAAGTGTTTGCAAGACTTCGCATTGAGTGTCTCAGGCTTGCATTGGCTGTTCTTTCGTTTCCTCAATGGCATGCTTCAGGCGAGCCTTTTGCAGAGATGAGGATCAAAGTGATATCATCATTCTTTAAAAGTCTGACATCAGCTTCTGAGGAGATGGTGGAGATTTCGTCCCAGGGGATCCAAAAGGTTATTCAACTTCAAAGCCTCCCCAAAGAGCTCTTGCAGAGCTCTTTGAGACCAATTCTTCTTAATCTGGCACACTATAAGAATCTCAACCTCCCATTGCTACGGGGATTGTCCAAGTTACTGGAGCTCCTTTCCAACTGGTTTAATATTACCCTTGGAGAGAGACTACTTGAACATTTGAAGCATTGGTTGGAACCTGAAAAGCTTGTGTTGGCTCCAAAATCTTGGAAGGCTGGGGAAGAGAATTTGGTAGCTGCAGCAATCATAGATATTTTCCACTTGCTCCCACCTGCTGCTGTCAAATTTCTTGAGACAACCAAAGATTCTCCTGGTCTTGTGGTGTTGACCATTCAGTTAGAGGCAGCACTTCCAGTGACTGGACTTGACAGCGAGATTTCAAGTCCGTTCAGGAAACCACTCACGAAGTTCTTGAACAAGTATGCCCCGCAGTCCATCGATTACTTTTTAGCTCGAATGGCGAATCCGGCCTACTTCTCCAGGCTTATCAGTATAATTCGGAGCAAAGAAGGCACCCCTTTGCTTGAAGAGCTTTCTAGAAACCCAGACAAGATCATCAATGCGGCGTTTAAACCTTCATTTTCATCGGTGCAGGGAGGCATCCAAAAACACGGAAATACAAAAGACTCAAAGCAGAGCGGACGAAATGCTACTACTATAACAGCTACACAGTACTCACCTGAGTTTCAAGGAGTTCACCTTGTGTCCGTGATTGTAGAGCTGCTGCCAGACTGGCTCCCCAAGCAGAAGCAGTTGCTGAATATCCTCCTTGCTATTTGGAACTCCGAGGACTTTAAGCTCAGATTGCGTGAGGAAGAGAATCTTTCAAACACCCAGCTGAAGGAGCCAAAGTGGCTAGCGCAAATTTTCCTAAGCTACTTCCAAAGGGTTAGGGATGATTTCTCTGTGCTGTTCCATTTACTATGCATTTTCACAGTACGTACTCAGCTGGATTACAGCTTCCTGCGGGCATTTTTCAGTGAAGAACTTCCGAGGACCTTTTCGGCACTGGAGAAACGAAAAATTCTCGATCACTATCTTGGCCTGTTTGAGTTACGGCCAATCCAGCAAGAAAGACTAACCGCTGCAACTTCAGTGCTTATTGTTCCGATGCTTCAATGGTCATTTGAGAATGATACAATGGAAGACAGACAAAAGCTACTTGACAAAGATGCTGTGCAGTCAATAGTGACCGGCCTCTTGGACCCACCTGATGAAATCTCAGATTCTTTGGAGGAACCACTGAGGATTGAACTCCTGCAACTAGCAACTCTGCTTATTCGCAAAGCCCCTGAAGAGCTTGTTTCACACAGAAAAGAGCTTATCAAGTTTGGTTGGAATCATTTGAAGCGGGAAGACAGCAATTGCAAGCAGTGGGCTTTTGTGAATGTTTGTCATTTCTTGGACGCCTATCAGGCCCCTGAGAAAATCATCCTCCAAGTTTTGGTGGCTTTGCTTCGGACCTGCCAGCCTGAATCACGGACACTTGTGAAAGAGGCATTGGACGTGTTGGTTCCTGCATTGCCAAGAAGGCTTCCTGTGACCGACCACAAGCATCCCATTTGGATCAGATACGCAAAGAAGATCCTGGTTGAAGAAGGTCACTCCCTTCCACATTTAGTGCATATTTGGCAGCTAGTTGTGCGGCATGCATCCCTGTTTTACACTTGTCGATCCCAATTTGTTCCACAAATGGTCAACTCTCTGTCAAGGCTTGGGCTGCCACAGAACAGCCCGCAGGACAACCGCAAGCTCTCTCTTGATTTAGCACACTTGGTGGTTTCTTGGGAAAAGAGAAGGACGAAGTCAAGCGAAGTGAGTAGCCTTGTTCCTGTCCCTGCTCCTGGCAGCGGGGTGGAACATAAGCGGCAACGTGATGAAGTTGGTGTAGATGTGTTCGATGGAGGTACACCGCAAAAACTGCAAAGGATTGACGAGAGCGGTCTTGCAGTTTCAACAGCAATGGACTCTACAGCAGAGGCATCTAAGAGTGTGGAAGATGACTTTCAGCCTAGCAAGCCAATGGAAGATATGATTGTAAACTTCTTGGTTCGTATGCTTTTTCTGTCTTGTGATGGAAAAGACACGGATTCCTTGGCGCTGTATCATTTTGCACTTGAAACTTTGAAGGAAGCCATGGAACTTTGGCCTACCACAACAATCAAGTTGTCTTACTTGGACAAATTGTTGGGTCCTGCTGTAGAACAGAAGGCAGAAAACCCACCAGCGTTAACTGCTGCTCTTGACATCTTGACCGTGTTGGTTAAATCCCAACCAAAACAGCTGATACGGGAGAACTCAAAGCATATAGTCCAGGTGTTCGATCCTTGCTTTCGCACAGTGCAAGGCTCTGAGTGTGTTCCTTTCTGCGAGATTGTGTCGGCCATGTTTGACAGTTACCCCCCTAGCAGCCCTACAAACAGCAATGATGCAAGGCTGCTGCATGCAAAGATAGAGGAGCTCTTGAAAAAGTATTTGTCCACTGCAGCCTCTGGACAAGTTGCATCTGGATCTCAGGCAATAAGCACCCCTGGTGTTGCATGTTCCTTGTCCCTCCTTGAATGTCTTTGTGAGAAACACTTGTCGTTTGTTGAGCGCTTCAATCTTTCGCTCGTAATGGCTGCTAATCGCTATGCGCGTGAGCATGCAACTGCAGGGAACTCGAATCAGGCTAGGGTTCAGGCACAAAAGTTGAGAGCAAAGAAAGTGAAGTGCACAGACAGTGGAGAGTTTGGCACAACATCATTTAATGTTAGGAAGTGCTTGTGTGTTGCCGCTAAGATTGCCTTGAAGCAACCTGAACATAAGAAAGTCTTTTTGCAGTCACTTGTCCTGATTATCACGGATCGTACCTCTGATGGTGTGATTCTTTTCGAGGTTTTACAGGTAATTGAGGGGTGGGTGCAAGCTCAAGCACAATCACTCAGAGCAATGAAAGCAGCACAACTTCAGGCACAATCCGTGGCTGGGGGAATCAGCCCAAAGGAAACAATTCTACTTTTGCAGAGATTGGCACAGCTTGAAAGGACTGGTGCAACCTCTACTGTGGCTCATGAGTGGGAAGTGAAATATCTTCAAATGATTCTTCTGCTTTGCGAAGAAGAAAATGGTGAGATGAGCGCATTTGGCAAGGAAGTGTTCTCAAAGGTTGAACAGTTGTTTTTATTGGGTTTACGAGCAAGGGATGCAACTATTCGAGAGAAATTCTTTGTGCTGTATCACAAGAATATTGGGCAAAATCTTTACCTCCGTCTCCGTTACATTGTGGCATTGCAGGACTGGGAGGCCATGAGTGACAGGTTCTGGCTGAAGCAGGGGATTGATCTACTGTTGGCGATCCTTGTTGAGAAAGAGCCAATCTCAGCAGCGCCCAATTCAGCGCTGATTCCATCTGTCCCATGTGTCTACTCTGAAAATGAAACTGGTAACTCCGTTGATAATCCTATGAACAATCACGACGAACAGTGCAGGAAAGGCGAAAGCTCAGAGAAAGAGCAAAGCTCGGGAACAAAGCAAGACCAATCTTTACCACCAAATGGAACAAGCCCAGGAAAGAATGAAGTGGTGGATGATGTGTCATTATTTCTGAATAGACTGTCACAACTCACAGTAAAGGACCTGATTTCACCTTTAAAAGAGATGGCACACATAGATGGGCAAGTAGCATACCATTTATGGGTACTTGTATTTCCAATTGTTTGGGCTACTCTTAGCAAAGAACAGCAGATATCCTTGGCAAAGCCTATCATTGCTTTACTGTCGAAAGAGTATCACCACCGCCAAGCGCACAAGCGCCCAAATGTTGTGCAAGCTCTTTTGGAGGGAATATCTCTATCGCAACCGCAGCCTAAAATTCCAAGTGAATTGATACGCTTCCTCGGCAGAACGTACAACGCCTGGCATGTTGCCATACCGCTACTCGAATCACATGTGATGTTGTTCCCGCAGGAGGTAAGGTGCTTCGATGGCCTTGCAGAACTTTACCATCATCTGGATGAGAAAGATATGCTAGTGGGACTTTGGAAGAAAAAGTGTACTTCAGATGGTACCAAAATTGGACTTAGCTTCATGCAGCATGGTCGCTGGGAGCAGGCACAGTCTGTCTTTTTTAAGTCTCTTACACAATCTGATTCCACTCAGTCCTCAACCATACCAAAGGCTGAAATTTGCTTGTGGGAGGAGCAATGGATTGAGTGTGCAAAGCAGCTGAATCAGTGGGAGCTCTTAGCAGAATTCGGTCACAGTGTCGATCATGGCACTTTGCTACTTGATTGCCTGTGGAAGATTCCTCATTCTTGGAATGTCCTGAAAGACAAAGTGTTACCCAAGGTCGGATTCGAGGACACTCCTCAGTACCTGATCGTAAAAGCGTACACTTTGTTAAACGATGGTCTAATGCAGGATGCAGAAGTGAAAGCCAACCAAGGAATGCAAGTTGCACTGCACAAGTGGTGGCAGTTGCCAGACCTCTCGTCATGTTCAAGGACACCGCTCCTTCATCTGTTCCAACAACTTGTAGAGTTGCATGAAAGTTGTAGGGTACTCACAGACATAGCACCCGGAAATCAACAGCAGTCGTATGCTGAGCTGAAAGATATTTTGGAGACGTGGAGATTGAGGACACCAAATGATTGGGATGATTTAGTTTGGTGGAACAATCTAATGCATTGGAGGAACCATGTCTATGGTCATGTCATCACTGCCTTTGATGGCTTTCAGGAAGTTTCGCCTCAGTTGCACCAATTAGGTTACAGAGACAAAGCTTGGAGTGTGAACAAGTTGGCGAGTGTTGCAAGAAAACAAATGCATGGCGAAGTCTGTGTTTCTGTCCTTAACAAGATGTACGGTTTTTCGACAATGGAGGTCCAGGAAGCGTTTGTTAAAATTCGGGAACAATGCAATGCTTACCTAGAGATGCCTGGTGAGCTTATCAGTGGTTTGAACCTCATCAATACCTCTAATCTGGAATACTTTCAAGTCCAGCACAAAGCTGAACTGTTCAGATTAAAAGGTATGTTTTATGAGAAGTTAGGAGATAACGAGTCTGCAAATCAATCATTGGGTGTTGCGGTTGGACTTTGTAAACAGTCGCCAGAAGGATGGATGAGCTGGGCAAAATATTGCGACAACATGTTTAAGAGCTCTGAAAATTTGGAGTATTTAGAGCAGTGTACTATCTGTTACCTTCAAGCTGTGAGGCACGGGAGTTCCAATAAGGGCGCTGCTATAGGAAGGGTACTGCAGTTGTTGTCCTTCAGCAATGAAGATGGTTCAGTGGGCAAGGCATTTGATAAATACAGTGAACTACCGCTGTGGGTGTGGCTTGTTTGGATCCCTCAACTGCTCCAAAGTTTGCAAAGGCCTGAAGCAAAGCACGTGAAGCCAGTTCTTATTCAGCTTTCACACATGTTTCCTCAGGCCTTGTATTATTCGCTTCGGGCATTTTTGCTTGAGCGGAGAGAGTCGGCGCTGCAAGCTCAGAAACAGTCAGACCTGGGCAAAGCAAACATTGGACCTGGTAGCCCTACTCAAAAAGGGCAATTTCAGGGGAAAGACGCTCAAGGATCATTGTTGCAAGGATCATTTGAATATGCCAAGGAGGTAATGGAACACCTAAGGAGTAGATACAGCAGTTTGGTATCTGAACTAGAAGTTTTTCTATCAGAGCTTGGAAGTAAATTTGTCCCTACCCCCGAAGAGAGGCTCCTTGCCGTTGTGCATGCACTTCTACAACGTTGCTTGAAACATACAACTGCAATTGAGTCAGAAATACCAGCAACTCTGAAAAAAGAGCTTGCGGGGGTATGCAAGGCTTGCTTCAGCTCTGAAACTGTATCAAAGCATGCCCAATTTTATGAACACTATCGAGAGGCCTTTCTGAAGGCTTTGGATCCTGGCAACGACATGTTTCCCAGCCATATCCAGGAGCTCATCAGACGCTTGAAGGTTTGGGTTCATATTCTCAATTACAATATCGAACAGAAAGTGAGCAATCGGCTGAAACTAGAAAATGAGAGCATTGCCCTTCTGGAACTTCATCCTATGGAGATTGAGATGCCCGGACAGTACCTGGCTGATTGTGAAATATCTGCTGAATCTATAGTCAAACTTGAGTGTGTAGATCCAACTGTGCGTGTGGTACGAAGGCATGGCAGTTCAAATCGCAGAATTGCTCTTGTTGGTAGTGATGGTAGCATGAAACATTTTTTGGTGCAGACAAGTCTTTCTATTGCAGCTCGCTCTGACGAAAGAATGATGCAACTCATGAGGAAAATGAATGGTTTTCTTCTTCAATGCAAAGACTCAAGAGAGAGGTCGTTGGCATTCTATACCCCCACCATCGTACCGTTGTGGCCCCAAGTCAGGCTTTTGGAGGACCAAGACTTTTCTTCAACATTCGGAGAAGCCTACGAAATTAACTGTGGGAGGTATGGAAGGGAACCTGACTCTCCCATAATGCAATTCAAAAGCATTTTCAATGAAGCAAAAATCAGACTCCAGGATGAACAGAATGCTTTGTTGGAGGCATTTGAAACAATCAACAAGGAAGTAATTAGTGAAAACATATTTAGTCAGTTTGTCTACAAGACTCTACCAAGTTGCAATCACCTGTGGACTTTCAAGAAACAGTTCTGCAGTCAACTAGCTTTATCAAACTTTCTTTGCTATGGTTTGCAAATTGGCGGTCGTGGTCCCCATAGAATTGTTTTCTCTAAGAAAACTGGAAAGCTCTTTCAAGTAGACTTTCAGATTTCTTATGATGAGCAGGGACTCATTCCTAATGATGAGTCTGTACCATTTAGGCTTACACGCAACTTGCAGACATTTTTTACACCGTTTGGTGTTGAAGGTACTTTTGTTGCTGCGTTTACATCTACAGCCGAAGCCTGTTTGCAAGCAAAGGGAGGGTTTGATAGCTTCTTGCATCTTTTCCTCAGGGATGAAATCATGGCATGGGCACAGCGCCGTATGATGGTTCAAGATTTTAACTTATCTGAGAAAGCATTAAACCAGATTGTCTCTGATAGCGCTGACGGCATCTGGAAGCGGGTCAAGATTTCATTGCCACAGGCAGAGAACTGCTCCGAAGATTCCAATGAACAGTGGCAGGAAAAAGTTATCGAATTGGTGCAGATGGCGACAGATTCCTCAAAGCTGTGCCGAATGGATCCCACCTGGCACCCTTGGTTCTAGTTTTGTTGAAATGTCCAGGCTTGCTCCAAGCTTGTCTTTACATTACACTTTCAGCTGCAAAGTCAAGTAAAATTTTCTGCTACACAATTTCCATGAAATGGCACATTCAGTGTATACTAGTAGTAGGCAACTTTCTGCTCATACATTTGAAGGTCTTACATGACATTTGGTCTAGAGACGAGGTTATCGTTAAATCTGACAGCATCAAGTTGATGGATGGGCTAGCAGACTTACATTCGAATAAAATTCCCCAGCTCCACGAGCAATGTTTGCACTACGTTTCACACTCTCAAGAACGTCTGCTTTGTTTGCTTGATCATTTGAAAATATCTATCAAAGTGTGATGAGACTGCGATTCATGGATGGTACCATTAGTTGAGTGGTTTTGTCAGTGCAAGAAAACTTCACAAGAATATGGGACCAAGATTGCATTCGGATTTGAATGACATCGTTGTCGTATCTTTTGTATCCATTGTTAGGCGTTGCAATTTGCGTGTTTCATTCGACTTCAGCCTTGCAATCAACCCCTTGATGCCGTGACGGTATGATCTCTTCTTCGTTGATGTATTGATTCATATGTTGTACGCGGCACACATGCAATTTGCATAGACCATCGCCAATGGAAGCCAACACGTGTCCCCAACTTCTTAAGAATGCCTTTCTGCCGCTTTCCTTAAAATACAACCAAAGCATTTGATTCATACTTGGCCACGATTGCAGGCAACATCGTGTGAATTAGGTTCACTTAAGCATACATTCTTTGCGAAAAAGCGACTTCGCTCGATAGAAAGGGTATGGATTTCAGCATGTCCAACACCTTACCTTGAACGTGAAAGTCGCCAACAAATTTCTTTCCAAATAATGTCATACTCGTGCTAACCCTTGAAACGATATTCGCTCGAAATTCGCTTTCTGTATGTAGAAAAACTCAGACAACACGAGACGTCGGGGAAGTGGATGGAGAGCTAGAATCGCAGGCATTTATCACGAAAGGTACGGATGAACCAAGTTATAATGAAGAAAAACAATCTTGAATGTTAAACTTATTCTTGCGCACGATGTACTTGTTATATCTTCGTCTTTATCGTGGTCATCTACAACAAGAGGTTCGAAATGCACGTTGTGAAAAAAACGGCTAACGTGATCTTAAAGGTGCAATAGCATTTATCTCACTTGAGCAATCCGATAGAGATATAAAAGCATTATATTTGCAAAAGCACGTGTTCTGATGCTAGCATGGTCCACCAAATCTCCGATTTCGTGAAGCCCGCCTCATAGAAAGACAAATTCACCAACGCAATTGTTTCCATAAGATTGCCTGCAATAGCCCCCACTTATGTACTAAATTCGATTATAATTCTCCGTCGTACGGGTGGACTCGTTTGAATTATTTCGTAGATATACTTTAGCCGCTTAAAGGTACTTGGTTACCTGCATCTTTTTCTCACCATAGTAGTAGAAAGCTACTACTACCACCTAGATAGAGAAATTCATCAAGTCGTATCCCTTCATAATACGAGGAATACATAGCGAAGAAGAGAGTGAAATCTTGTAAAACTACTTTTGCAACACTTGTACCCGACACTAATAGCTTGGTGCAATGTTAATAATGACACAATTGCCTCTACCGCAACCAAAATTTGGCGAGTTCTAGGATGTACATGCATATTCTCTCCACGAATTAGCATGGTTGAATTTGCACCCTCTCAATCCAATATACCATGGCTCTCGTATTTTCCCTACAAAAAGCTTATGATCGTTGCGAAAACCTCGACGCATTTGCAAGGCCGCTTAAGTATTGGTAGTCCATACGATTGATCCCCATAGTACTCTAAAAATATTCGAAGTCGTCATGTAGACTAATCTTCCAACTCTTGATGGGCATGCCCAAGTCATTGAAAAGTATTTACCTTGCAAGTTTTAAAGATATCACGCGTTTTGAGAATTAAGCGTCGTATGGCGTAAATGTCACACCAAATCGTTCAGAAATTTTCTCTATTCCTCGTTTTCAACCTTCATGATGTACTTTGCATTTGATGTCACTTTGGATTAGAAGAGAAGAATGATAGCACTCGTAGTAGACTTGCATGGAGGAGCCTCATTAGGTTTTACGGTTCTTGCATGGGAACGAGTTTTCTTAATTTATACATCAGTGAAAAATGCGGAGTGAGTTATGTTAACTGAACAAAGAATTGGAACCTGCGGAAAGAAAGGGGAGTAAGAAAATGGAATTTGCCACTAGTGAAACGTCATTGAGGAAATTAAAGGGTTCATCGAGTAGGATGTGGGCGTCAACAAGGCCCATCAACTTCACACGGAATTCGAAACATGTTCAATCACAAGTTAAGTTCCAGTACCTCCTTCGAGAGGGCTCATTTTGTCACCCTTTACCACAAAGGAGTAATAGTGGATGACACATTGCACTTCAATCATTACCTCCCTTCGAGTGGAAGAAGGCAACAGAGTGAGAAATTTGGCTCCTTGCTAAGGGTTACATTGTTGCGATACGCCTAGTGAATGTAGTGGCACATGTTTTGCGCAGTAGGAAAATCTGCACAGTCGCTTTACCAGTAAATCTGCATGATATACATTACACTACTTCAAAGGCTTCTGCCTGAGTGTAATTTTGTCTCCAAGAGAGAGAGCAATGCCTTGCGTCTTTGACCGTATTCTAATAAATCCACCGATATTCCCGTCACTCAATTTTTCCAAACTCACATTGACAAGTGCATCTTCACCAAAAACACTTCTAGCATACATGTTTGCCGCAAGATAGCCACAGTCTCCTTTCAGTGCAGACGGAGGAGTCAAACACTTCATGTTCGTAGAGGCAACTAGGTGATCAAGGAACTGATGGATGTCAGTCATCTCTGTGTTCACAGCAACTTTGTTTTCCCACTCAAATTCAGCCCACATGGACCGGAATGCGACATCATGACAGGAGGCAGGGGAAATGTAGTCCATGATGTCAATATGTACATCATTCAAGACCACCACAGTCTTATCCACTGATGAGCTTGTGTCAAATGTAACATTTCCAAAAATGACACCAGTTTCTGTGCTTGATACTTTGATGTTCGCCCTAACGCATTTTTGTGCACCAGCAGCAAGTGTGTACGATTGGGGCCTTTCAACAAGCTTGAGGTCACCCATAGTGGCAAGCTCCAGGGAAATGTTCTGGAGAGTCTCATTTGTACGGTTCAAAATTGTCACATCCAGGACAATATCATACTGATGCACTGTGACACATGCTTCTGCGTATATTGGGTCACTAAAACCAGTAAGCTGCAGTATTCTGTCGAGCTTCTGCTCCCCAGAAGAAGAATTATCAAAGCCAGTGGCACGTCCCAAATCATTTGCAACTTCGTCCTCAACCTCTAGCTGGGTCATTCCTCTGCGAGTTTTCAAATGCCTGAAGTCAATGAGGTCATCTGGCTGAGCAAAAGACTCTTTCTCCTTCTCTTGCTGCTCACTGGTTTCTTGGGCGATCTTCTCTTTTATCATTTTGGAAAATGAATGCCTACAATCCGACAGCCACAGCTTCCTTATCTTCTCCTCTGGATTGGCCAGTACTTTAATGCATAGTAGCATCCTGTCAAACGAATCTTCGTCACTTGACTTCTTCAACTCTGGTAGTTCATTAAGTCTCACAATAGAAACAATGTAGAGCATCACTTCAGCAACAGAACGATTGATTTGCGATGCAGGCAGAGAAGCCCCAGACTGAATCATTTTTAAGCACAACTTTGTGAAGCATGTAGTCAATACACTGCCCAGGAAAAAGTCGCCAACCAGGAGAAGTGACCTCAAATTAGGAATTGAGGAGTCTGATTCGGATATTGTCTCCACAACAGCACTTTGCGTGGCGTAAGTGCCATCTGCTAGAATTGCAGGTCTACTATTGATAGCATAAGAAGGTGATGTGGGTTCATCCTTTTCCATTTCAGAGCCTTCAGCCTGGGCCGCTTGATAAAAAGGAAGTGAACCGACTGATGTTTTGATGGTATCCAAAGCAGACTCAATCTGTTTGAGAGAACTGCAGTACTCACCGATGATCCACAGCACACAAGCACATACTCGTGATGACCGTATCTGGTAGAAAGAGTTCAGGAGTTGATCAACAATCGATGCACGGAGCTTGTTGTTTGTCTCTGCAATCTCGCGGACAAAAAATGCCACATCCAGAGCAGACGCTGTGTTTGTGTCTCCAAGGAAGTCCATCAATAGATGGATCACATTGCTGGCGATATCAGGGAACTTCAACGCACAATGGTGAATTGCATGCACCAACAGCTGGCGATACTCGGCTGCCTTTCCCTCGCCATCTTGGGTCTTCATAACTTCTTTTTTGAGTACCGAAACAACATCATCAATGTTCCTCACATTAACCAAATCAAGCGTGATATCTAGCGTTTTCTTTTGGATATCCAGATTTGGAGAACTGACAGCCCGCAGGATGTCCATGATGACCTCTTGCATGATGTCCTTGTGAAGCTCTTTCAAGTTGTCCAGCCTATCAAGGACAATGAGCTTCACATTGTTGTCGCTCTGGCTGGCGAGCAGCTGACAGAAACAGTTTGCTGCTGCTCTGATAGCCGTTGGAGCACTAGAGAGTGCAACCAGAGTGTTTGCGCATTCATAAAGAACCGACGCATTGCTTGAGTTCAAGAGAAGAATGATGATTCTCATCAGTTTACCTTTTTGTGAAGGTTTGTGCCTGCATACTCGTCTCACCAGCTCAAGGACCACCATTTGCATAATTTCCCCCCAGTTACCAATGTTGTCAGTGTTTTCAAGGAGAAAATGGACCGCCCTGTCTTCATCTGCGTTCATCAACATGAGCAAAGCATTGCGTCTGGCTCCTGCATCCGTTTCGGATGACAAGAACTGCTCGATCATCTCCGGTGCATCTGGGAGAAGGTTTTCCCCACCTTCCAATTTGAACATAGCATCCAGCGCAAGCACCGCATTTCTGCGTACATAAGAGTGCCGATGTTCAAGGTTGGCCATTACGCTTGGTACCAGTGGCTCGAGGATCTCCAGCTCTGTCATCCTGGCAAGAAACTTCAGAGTGCACCCGCGCACGTATTCATTGGGATGTTGCAGGTTATTTCTGAGGTTTTGGCAGATCAGTATCATTTCGGGCAACAGCTTTCCCTGGCTATCTTTTTTCTCGATGATTTCCTGCCGTGTGCAGCGCATCGATGAATATGCGAGGTCAGCTATCTTGCTTTTGGAACACTGGCTCAACACGTACCCCGTTCGCTTGGTGTCCTTTTTCTTTTCCCGGTCTGCTCGGGTACCTAACGAAGCGAGGTTCATTCCACGTATGTTTCGTGTTTTGGTGCGCCCTACCGTACGCTTCTTCTTCTTCTTCTTCTTCTTCGTTTTTTCCCTGTTTTTTTTTTTCCCGTGGTTTTGTTCGTTTTCGCGTGTTCGTTTCGCATTCGTGTGCGTTGGTTCGTTTCGTCGGATGTTCACGCACCAGGTACAGCAGCAGCAGTTTTTGCACGTAGTGATCTTCGGACGGCAGCACGTATCGTACGATGGGTATGAAGAGCGCTTGCATTTGTTCTCCGTTGAGCAGCATGAGCACCACTTTTTTCATGGCATCTGCTTTGGTGGCATCGTCTCCGTTTTCGAGTGCTTCTTTGACTTGGTTCTGCGAGGCTGCTTTGTCGAAGTGCACCAGCATGGTGCAGCTCCTTTCCACGGTCCCTGCCATCGCGATCTCCCTGTTTTCTTCGTCTCCGTCTTTCGTTGGTTGGTTGGTTCGTTCTTCTTCTTCTTCTTCTTCTTCGTGGGGTGTGTTTGGATGGTCGAATCGCACCACCACCACCACCACCACCCAAAGCAAGGGAGGGTGGAAGGGTCCGAAACCATGCCGGGTTGTCTTCCTCTACTCTCCTTGCACCTCGATTCGGATGGGGAGGGGGAGGACGGTGGTCCCTGGGTGTCTTCCTCTGCGGGGGATGGGAGGAGCACCTGGAAGGATCCCAGGGAATGGGGGGAGTGGGATGGGGTGTCCCTTCCACCGTCGTGGTGGACGGCATCCTTCCGACATCCCACCCTCCATCCCCACTGGAGGGGGGGCAGACCGCCTCTCCCACCCAGACAGACAGAGACAGAGACACAGACAGAGACAGAGACAGAGACAGAGACAGAGACGGTGGGGAGTGGAGGGTGGAAAGGAAGGAAAGGAGCGCCGCCATCCCCGACCGCGAGAGAGGGAGAGAGTTGATTCTCTCTCTCTCTCTCTCTCTCGGTCTCTCCCTGTGCGGCCGTGGGGGTGAGGGAGGGAGAGCACGAAAGGGACCAGACGAGACACCACGCCACCAAGCACGGTCACAAACCCTGATCCCACTCCTCCCACGCGAGTGTGAGCACGTCGTCACTGGTGCGACGTGATCCAACAACATGGGAAGACGTACGTCACGCGCGCATGCCACATGATGCGAGGACGAATGGAAGAAGATCGAAACCAAACACACGCGCGATGCGAAGGAAAAAGAAAAAAACGAAACATACGAACGAACGAACGAACGGGATGGAAGAATGCCCTGGATCACGATCGAACGAAACCAGACGACACGTGGACGAAGCACACAGTGGAAGGAAACCAAAAGAATGAAAACGACGGACATGAACAATCCGCGAATCGTGTGCGAAAGAACGGGCCGATGCTGACGAAACAACGCGAATCCAACCACGCGCCGTCGAACGGGAACGACGTACAGGACCGGCACGATGCTACCGGCAAATCAAGAACAAACCCTATCCCAAGTCCAAGTACTGCCGAGGTGTGCCGGATCCGAAGATACGCATCTACGAATCCGGAGCCAAGAGAGCCGGCGTGGACGTGTTCCCCTACGCCGTCCACCTGGTGAGCTGGGAGAAAGAAAACGTGTCCTCGGAAGCCCTGGAAGCAGCCCGTATTGCAGCCAACAAGTACATGGTCACCAACGCCGGAAAAGATGCCTTCCACCTGCGCGTGCGCGCCCATCCGTTCCACGTGCTGCGCATCAACAAGATGCTTTCGTGCGCTGGTGCAGATAGGCTCCAAACCGGAATGCGTGGCGCATTCGGAAAGCCGCTCGGAACCTGCGCACGTGTCGGCATTGGACAAATCCTGCTGTCCATTCGTTGCAAAGATTCCAACGGGGTCAATGCACAGGAAGCGCTACGACGTGCCAAGTTCAAGTTCCCGGGTAGGCAAAAAATCATCGTGTCCCGCAACTGGGGATTCACCAAGTTCCCCAGGGAAGATTATGTGCAGTGGAAGAAGGAAGGAAGGATCAAGCCATGCGGCATCCATGCCCAGTTGATCGATGTCAAGGGACCGCTGGCGGCGAGGGATCCAAAGAACATCTTCGAACACGCTCCTATGGATTGCAAGACTCCCATCCACGCCTAAGCACAAGGACATTCGTTTCGCTGGGAGTAATGAAGGAAGTAAACCTTGGAACATTTATTCTGCAGGCAACCGCTGCACGCATCTTACCGCGTCATTCTGCCGGCCCGGCGCGACGCAAGTCCCGCACGCTTTCCCCTCGCGCAACGTTTGGGTGGGACATCATGCCAAGAAGAGCCTTGTCTCCACCACCCCCACGCCATTCTTCGGCAAACTTCTTCATGTCAATCTTCCGACGATCCTCGATGAAGGCAGCTTGCCGACGCTGCTCCGTGTTCATTGCTTGTAGGGACTGGCTACCGCCCATGCCAAAGGCCTGCACGTGGCTTACCAGCCCTTCCACCGTGCGATATTCCTGCGCAGGGAACAGCGGCCCCGCTTCGTAGGAATCGTCCTCTCTCCAATGCCGGAAAGTCACCTTGTCCAAATCCTTGTCCAACGCCAGACGATGCTGACCAGGGCACTTTCCCCCAAACCCGAGGCCTTCCCATCCTTTCATGTGGCCAGAGCTCTTCAGGGGAGGACGGGAGTAAGAATAAACACGACAATGCGCCAGAGGTTTGGTGCGGTAAACGCGGAATGACGGAGAAAAAGAGTACAGAATGCACTTGTCTCCCCCGTACACCTCCCTTGAGTTTTTCAGCTCTGCATCAATCAACACACCAATTGTGCACCATTCGTGCCCTTCCGTCCTGCCTGACTGTCCGTATGTAACCTTGAGGAAGAGAGGCCCGGGGTACCCGGCCGTTTTCGAAAGCAACCTAGACAAGGAAGATCCATCCTGATGGGAATCGTACAAGCAATCAGGGACCAATGCTTGAGGAACCGAGTAATGCGTGCTCAACAGCACGACTTGCATTTCCTCCTTGACCTCTGGGTTCATATCTTCAGGTTTGCTGTCGAACCCAAGGATCGCAAGGAATGAGTCATCTGCTATGGTGCATAGGCCTGGAACTTTCTCCATGATCCACTGCAAGACCCTTGACTTGTTCAAGATGTCCACTTGAAGGTGTTCCTTCTTTTTCAGTTCTTCGAAGCATCCTTCCATCATTCGTGTTGCCAGCCTTTCGGTTCGTTCCACGGGCATTCCTATCATGTACCAAGCTACCTGCATGGTTTGTTTCACTTGTTGTTTGGTGGCATCCATGTCTCCGTGTTTCGTACAGTGGTCCAGTATTCGACGTATGGCACCACCGACATCTCCTCGTGTTTTTCTCGCTGCATTTTGGAAGGCGTCCCATTCGATTCTGTCTTGTATGTTTTGAACGTGAAACATGTCTTTGATGGTTTCCCAAGCGATTTCCCTCACTTGATTTCGCATGTCTACATCATTCGCATCGGTCCTACTTTCCACTTGTTTCCACCACGTTTCGACACAGACCGTTCCTTCTTTCCCATCGCGCGAGGGTACGACCATGTTGCGCCATTCCTCACGCAGCGGATCCTGTCCGTCTCGTCGCACGGTTTCTTCGTTGTGTTGTGCATCTGCTTCCGTCGATGGATACGCACCCATGGCACGTGATGGATGGACAGTGTCGTGTTTCGTTTCGGACCGGTGATTGGAACCGTTTCGGCCACGTGGATTCGACCATGTGCACTGTGAAGGAGAAAGTGATCGATACGGAAGATGGTTGGGTGACGATGCCAACTCGATTGGACAGATGGTTTGGATACGACCTCTCGTCTCGATGGGATGGATGGTACGTGATTGTTTTGTGCTTGGTGTATCAACACGTGGTTGTCGAAGTTGATGTGGGACAAAAATGGATGGAGGTGGTTTTCGAAGACCCCACTTCATCTTCTCCATCTCCTCTTTCGCATAGCGTGGGATGCGTTGGTAGCCAAACGCCTTTGCTCTTTACCGGAATCGACTCCTCGAACGAAACGATGGGCGACACCTCCTTCATCGTCCATCTCCCTTCCTATGTTTGTAACGCGTCCATCCATCCATCCATCCATCCATCCATCCATCCATCCATCCATCCATCCATCCATCCATCCATCCATCCATTTCGATGTCCTTCATCCGTCGTTGGTGTTCACCCTTGTGTTTGGTTTGGAGAAAAGGAAGCAAGAGATGGGCTAAGGTGGGTGGGCACTCAGGTACGATCGATCGAAAGAGTGTCGCTCGAATAGTTCTTCTCAGTGGTTTTGGGTGAGAGAGATAGTTAATATATAACCAGCAATTCACTACCTAGTATTACAGTTCTACTCACGGTCTAGTGAGTTCACAAACCAGGTTCCAAGTTGGACTGCAAGTGTTCCAACGGTTCTAGTTGCTATGCTCTTCAGGTCTCTCGTAGGCTCACGAGGCCAACACAGCAGCAAGCGTTCCCACTTCACTCTCTACCAATCTCTTCCCACACTCCTCTGGAGTATATCAAGCTGTAGGTAGTGCTACAGTCCCATGCACATCATGCTACAACTATTCTACTTGTAAGGGGGTGACCCAGTTCCTTCGGTCCCTCCAGGAGACTCGAAACCACCTGGGGTGGGAGTATCTTCTCCAAACTGAGATAACCAGAGTTAACCATCATGATTGCACAGAAGTACAACCAATTG